>ML792646.1:74971-89787 GCA_009831015.1 Picea engelmannii | reverse complement strand
GAGAGAGGGGGGGAGAAAGTGGGGTAGAGAGGTATATATATGGAGAGAGGGAGAGGGGGGAAGAGTGGGTCATAAACAAAGTTAAATAGGGAGAGAGGGGGAGAGAGACGGAGTGGGGAAGACATAAAGTGAGTGAGCAAGTGTGTGTGTGTGTGTGTAAGAGAGAGAGAGAGAGGCAGTGACTGAGAGAGAAGGGGAGACAGAGGGAGGGGGATACAAAGTGAAGGAGAGATACATGAAGATGTAGGAGAGGGAGAGGGAGAGAGATAAAGATAAAGAGAAAGGTGGAGGGAGAGAGAGGGGGTAGAGAGAGATAGAGGGAGGGAGGGGATAGAGAGAGAGAAAGGGAGTGGGTGAGAGAGAGGTAAAGAGAGAGGGGAGGAGAGTAGGGGAGAGAGATATGGAGAGAGGGAGAGAGGGGAAAATGAGAGAGAGAGAGAGAGAGAGGCTTGAGGCTTGAGTTTCCTCCCCCAACCATGTTTCAGGAAACGAAACTCATACCTAGAGCTAAAACCCTTCTAATGGTGCTCATAACCCAAATAGGAGGGAGATGTTACTCTCAATACATTACAAGTGGTGGTTAAAGGCATTGTTCTTGGATTTGGATGCCTAGAAGCCTAATTTAGGTCCTAATGTTTGATTTTCCTTCTTTGACCATGTATAATTCCCCACGACCCATAATTGGTTCCTGAAACCTTCTAATGGGGTCCATATTGCAACTTGAAGGACAAATATCCCACACAGAGAGCATATGCGGTGGTTTTAGGAATCATTGATGGCTCTTGAGCCATGTAACCTATGTTTTAGGCCTAATGAGCAAGTTTCATCACTTGACCTTGGTCCAAGTCTTCATACTGATACCTACTTCTCCAAAACCCCTAATGGTGCTAATATTCCCACTAAGAGGTAAAGTATACACTTGGGAAGTAATGTGTGTGGGTTAAAGGTGTTTTTCGTGGTTGAAGATTTCATGTGAGTTTAAGGTGTTGTTTTTGGCCTTAATGCATGAGTTCAAGGTGTTGTCTATGGCCGTGGCCTATGGTTGGGGATGTCAGTGCCACTAGGTGGTTTTGAACTCTTGGTATGTGTCCCAAGGTATTGAAAATTATACACATATGTTGTTTGTTGTACCGATGGGCGTGTAACAGGGGGGTGGCTAGGCCCCCCCTATTTGGGGTTGGGGAGTACTGTTGGGTATGTGTTATATTATTTGCATGATTGGTCCCATGTATTGTACATTGATATGGGAGAAAGGGGGGGTATAATCCAGATTATTTTGAGAACGAAATGAAGGAAGATATATAAGAATGAAATATATAGAGATATTGCAATAAACACAAAGACACAATAATGGACATTTTTTATTAATGAGTGAATGTACAGAAACTATAAAATTATAGAGTGAATGACTCACTAGAATGGTGGAATCTTATCTCTGAGAAGAGATGTGATAGCTACGCTCACTTGCAAGAATATGATGTTGTTTACAATTAGGCTCTAGAGGCCTTTTTAACATAAAGAAAATCCCAAGGGCGTAACTTTTGCATACGATCTCCATTTGGGGCATTCTATACCTCGTAGGAAAGGTCTGTTCGAGGAGTACATATTCTATTTGGTCCAGACTATGTTATTAGTTCTTGTCTGGGTACCGTCGTGCCCAAAAAATGTCATTTAGGGCCTCAAAACGACCCCGAAAGTTTAGGATTTGAAAAACCGTAGACACGCTACCAAGGTGGAAACCCATGTTTCGAACCAGTGGGAATAGGTGGGTGGCCACCAATTTTCGCCTGGATCAAGGTAAAAAAATTTGGCACTTTTTTGCGTCCATTTTTGGCATTTTTTCATCACACAATTTTCTCTTTTGGTGGTGTTTTGGAACATGGTATTTTAGACCATCGTTTTCTAATTCATAGGGGGTCAAATGAGGTCACTTCACATGAATTTTGTGTTGGTAAGAACATGTACGCATTCCTGATAATGGACGCACTTTAGGAACACGTGGGTGTTCAAAAGCGTGTGCACATTCTAGAGTGTGTGTGCACTCCTTACATTTCAAATATTTTTCGAACAAGAATGAAAAATCTAGTGTAAGTGTTTGCTAAGTTGGTTTCGTTATATTTAGGTCTGGGATGGAAAACCTAGTGGTTTGGTTCGCAAATACACAAAAACTCCATTTTTATGAATACCTCTATTTATCTCTATTTTTTACATTATTTTTCTATAAGCTACACAAATTCGTTGTTGATGAAACTATAGACATGATAGAGTCGACTATGAAGATTCCATCCATATATATATATATATATTGTTTACTATTTTTAATCCATGTTTTTCTTGACATATATCATAAAATCCTAAAATACATACCTCTTTTATTTCTACTATAAATTTTTATCAACTTAACCATTTTTAAATTAAGTTATATGACGCACTAGAAGAGACTAAGATAGACAATCTAACAAAAAACTGTTTGATAATGTTATGATCCAAATGGATATTGGTGGCCACCCACCTATTCCAACTAGCTCCTCTTGTCTGTTTTTGTTCAATACGTTCTTTTGTACTTCTTTGTAATTGTGGGTTCTACACTTCTATGGTTGTCTGAAACCCCACACATCCTCCGAGTGGATATTGGTGGCCTTTCACCTAATCCAACTGGATTATTTTGTATGTTTTCATGTCAACACATCTTGATGTACTTCTAGGGTCGTTTTGGGGCCCTGAACATTGTTTTTTTGGCTCTCCACAATCAAACTATAGATGAAGTTAGAGTTTGGTGGCAGAATGTGTAGTTCCCTAAAACAACTTTCCAACGGGCTATCACGCGCCTAAAACAGAGGTTGTATGCAAAAGTTACAACCTTGGGAAGTTGAGGTACCAACTTACACCAACTTACCCATAGGGGCCCAAATGACTTTTGGTGTTTCACCTTATAGGGTTAGGTTAATGGATGTCTAGGGTTTTGGAATTCATGAGTAATATCAAAAAGGCCTCTAGAGCCTCATTGTAATCCATTCTGATCATATGGATGCATGTAGCAACCACATATCTTCTCAAAGATAGCTACTACCATTCAAGCAAGTGTTTCAGTTATGTAGTTTTACAGTTTTAGCCTATTTCATTATTCAATATAAGATATTTTTTAATGGATATCTATGTTATTCTTCATATCTCTGTGTTTATTGTATTCAGTCTGTTAATCAGTTCGTTCCACTCCTAAATCCAGATCAGTGGTATCAGAGCGGTTTGCTCTTCATTTATTTTTCTTCATGCATGTCCCCGACAAGATTTGGGTACAATACGTTGGGACTCAAACCCATCGATCCATTGCAAGATCGGTCGTTCCAAGCCCAACAAAAACCCATGGGGGATGAAATGAAATATGATGGAGCAGGAGATCCTATTAAAATGTTGCTCGAGGAATCCCTCGCGCGACAAAGGAACGAAATGATGGACAACTTCATGCAGATCCTTCGATGACTGCCCACAGGAGAAGAACCTTCATCAGGAGACCATGCAACCCCATTCAAGGTACAGGTAAATTTTTATATTCCATTATTTGAAGGACCGATAGATGCATATGTTGTAGATAAATGCTTGAATCTGCTCGAAGGGTATTTTTCGGTCCACAATTTTTTCGATAGGAAAAAGATCACTTTTTCACTCCTCAAGGTCATTCCCCATGTTAAATACTGGTGGGATAGTTACTCTGAGCAAAGGGTTGTAGAGGAATATGCAATGTTTGTGGTGGCCCCTACATGGGATTCCTTCCAGGATGCCATTAAAGAACAATACTACCATGTTGGAAGCTACGAGGACTAGTACACTAGATGGACCACCCTACGTCAAGAAAGGGACTAGATAGTACCAGATTTCACCAATATTTTCCATACCCTACGCACCAAATTGGGTATAAAAGACTCTTAGAGTCATCTAGTGCTCAAATATTGTGATTGTTTTCATAGATACATTCAAACAGAAACAAAGTTTTTGGACATCGCCTCATTGGGCACGACTTAGAGATACACTATCAATATCGAACATAAGTTTAAGAAGAAAAGGCAAGAGTTTGGATCTACAAACCCCTCACAACCGAAGCAGGGCAAAGGCATCCCCAACCCACACAACAAGGGACCAAGTCAATATGGCCTCCCTCAGGACAACCAGTCCAAGCTGCAACACAAGAAGGGCAATGAGAAGATGAAGAAGGACATGGGGAAATGGTGTGAATACCATAAAATCCCTTGGCACAACACCAAATAATGTTGCTCCAAGCAGTCCCTCATGGTCGAACTGAAGGCTTCTGAATCAGAGGTTGATTCTGATTCTGAATCAAATCTTGAAGGAAGGAAGCGGATTATCGATGCTGAACCCAGTGCCACTGTCGCTACCACTAAATTTTGGCCAAGCGAACCAGAAGAACCAAAGGAAGGGGAACGTTTGTTTCACTCGCAGATGTGGGTAAAGGGTGATCCACTTCATTTAATTGTCAATAGCGGTAGTTAGAAGAACTTGATTTCAACAGAGGTCATCAAGCGGCTGGACCTACCAATGACACCGCACCCATAACCCTACACCATCGGCTGGCTTTTCCAAGGAAGCGATCTCCGTGTCAACCAATAGTGTCATCTTCGCTATGGCATCAATCCTTTCAAAGATGAGGTACTGTGTGATATTACTCCCCTTGAAGTTTGTGATGTTATTTTAGGACAACCATATTTTTAGAAGCGTCATGTTGTGTATGAGTCTAGACCCTGCAGTGTTATTATTACTTTGGGTAGACAATTGTAAAGGATACCAGAGATAGCGCCACATACTGCTATTTCTTTAATCTCTGCTAAGAAATGTAGTAAGGTCATCTCACAGACTGGGAAGTTCATCTTCTTTGTGATCCATGCTCACAGTAATCAGAAGGTCGTCACCACATCCATGGCCTCTACACAGAGCCTCTCTTTGTAGAAAAAGCAAGTGGACGAGATCGTGGAAGAATACAAAGACATATTCTCCTCACCTATAGGGGTACCGACACACTATCAAGTCAAGCATCCAATTGATCCAACCCCCGACGCACCTCTACCTAATGGACCGGTCTATTATCTCTCGTTGATGGAAAATGATGAAATCAGGTGATAGATCTAAGAGTTGCTTCAAAAGGGGCACATCAAACCCAACTCCTCCCCTTGTGGAAGTCTGATTGTACTGGTGCAGAAGAAGTACGAGACTTGGTGACTCTGCATTGATTACAAAGCCTTAAACAAAATCATAGTTAGGAACCGGTACACCATTCCCAGGGTTGATGACTTTCTTGACCAAATCAAGGGGGAAAAGTTCTTCAGCAAGATTGACCTAAAGTCTAGCTACCACCAGGTTCCCATCGAACCAATTGATGTATGGAAGACAACCTTCAATTATAAAGAAGGTCTCTTTGAATGGCTATTCATTCCCTTTGGCTTAACAAATGCACCAACCACTTTCATGAGGTTGATGGATGATGTATTGAAACCCTTCACCAACTCCTTTGTGGTGGTATATGTGGATGACATCCTCATCTTCAATAGAACATGGGAGGAGAAAATGTGTCATATTCAACAGGTTTTGAGCACTCTGCAGTAGCACAAGCTATATGCCAACTTGGAAAAATGTTCTTTTGGCATGAACAGGGTCCAATACTTGGGCTACATTATTGATGACCATGGGGTACATTTTTATCCAGCTAAGATCCAAGTCATCCATGACTCGCCAGCCTCGACCACACTGACCAAGCTTCGGAGCTTCTTGGTACTAGCCAACTTCTACTGACGGTTCGTGTTAGGATTCTCCCATATTGCATGGGCCCTTAGCCAGGTGACCAAGGGCAGTGGTAGGGCCAATTTAGAGTGGGGGAAGGAGCAACAAAAATGATTCAATGATCTGAAGCATCGCTTGTGCTCAAATCCAATACTCTCCTTGCTCGATCTACAACAATTGTTCGATATTGAGACTGATGCATCTGACTATGTTGTGGGTGCATTTCTCACTCATCACGAGCATTCGGTGGAATACCATATTAAGACCCTCTTTGATACTGTTTGGAAATACCCCACTTATGACAAGGGAATGTATTTCATTGTAGAAGCCTATCATCAATGGAAACATTACATTCTAGGAAAAGAGACGATAATACACACTGATCACAAGCCTCTGCAATTCATACAGACACATGGGAAATTGCAGAACGATCGCCATCAGAAGTGGTCCACCTACCTTCCGCAGTTCCATCTCAACATAAAGTATAAGACATGTATCTCCAATCATGTCGTTGACTGCCTCAGTCAGCCTCCTGTGGCTGCACTCACCACTGTTCTCCATTCCTATGGACATGAAGCATCTGAATAGCCCCAACTTTATCAGCAAGATCTGGACTTCGCCACCACCTATCATCTCTTGGGTATAGGCGCAACTGTCACCAATTTTCACATTCATAACGAACTCTAATGCCACCTGGTCCATCTCTGTGTTCCTACGTGCAAAGATTATTTGGGAATCCCACTACATTCGGGTGGCAGGACATTTTGGCATGGAGAAAACTTTGGGCATTCTTAAAAAAAGTTTCATTGGCTAAAACTTCGATAGGACGTCAACAAGTATATCAGATATTGCACTGCCTGTGCCATTTCCAAGCCAGCCTTCAAGAATCAAGGCTTATACACCTCTGTTCCTATTCCCAATAAGTCCTGGGAATCCATCTCAATGGATTACATGTCTGACTTGCCGTCCACCAAGCAAGGAAATGACTGCGTATTTGTGGTCGTTGATTGGTTTTCGAATATGTCCATCCTCACAACTTGCAAGAAGAATATCACAGTGACAAATACTGCCAAGCTCTTCTTCAAACGAGTGTGGGTCCACTTTGGGATACCACATACCATCATCTCTAACCTGGACATCAAGTTTCTCAACACATTTTGGTCGAGTCTCTGGTCTCTGTTGGACACCAAGATCACAAAATCCACTACTTTCCATCCCCAAATCGACGACCAAACAAAGGTCGTCAATCAAATTATTGTGCGTGATATCCTGCACATGTACAATTCTAAGCATTTACATACATGGGACAAGAGTCTCCCCTATGTTCAACACAATTACAACAGGGCTCTCCATAGCTCCACTGGCCATAGCCCATTTCAGGTGGGCCTAGGATTCCAACCCTTGGGACCCATTGATGTTGCACTTCCTCTTGCCACCACACAGACAAACTCTTCCCATGATCAGTCTGTGATGGACAAAGCCACTAGATTCATTGAGCGGATTCAACACATCTGCCAATAGGCCCAAGAGATTTTGTAGAAATTCAATGCTAAGTACAAGCAGCGCCATGATCAACATAGGGTACCACACCAGTTTCAGGTGGGTGACAAAGTCTGGTTACATTTGTAGAAGGAGCATCTTAGCAAGCCCCACCGCTTCACTATGGACCTTACACTATCACCAAGGCTGTGGGTAGCAATTCTTTTGAGCTAAACACTCCACCCTTCCTTGGCCTTCACCCATTGTTCAATGTGGATGTCATTCGACCATACTTTCCACCATTATTGGACACCTCAGAGATCACAGAACAAATGACACCCACAGAGCTCAACCTTGACTGCATGGAACAAGCATCCACTAATAAGATATTGGACACACAAGTCAAGGGCACTCATGAGAAGAGGATCCATATTTTTCAGCTTGTCAATGGAGGGGAACTCCTACACCAAGGAAAGTGGCTCACCCGGGGCCAAATCCAACAGAAGTTTCCTCACTTGATGGGGGAACTCAACGCAATGGAGACCATTGCTTCTTAAGGGGGGACGATATTGATCCGGATTTAGGAGAGGAACGAACTTATTAACAGACTGAATACAATAAACACAAAGATATGAAGAATAACACAGATATCCAGTGAACAATATCTTCTATTGAATAATGAAATAGGTTGAAACTGTAAAACTGCAGAACTGAAACACTTGCTTGAATGGTGGTAGCTATCTCTGGGAAGAGATGTGGCTGCTACATGCATCCATCTGAGCATAATGGATTACAATGAGGCTCTAGAGGAATTTTTGATATTACTCATGAGTCCCAAAACC
Source organism: Picea engelmannii (assembly GCA_009831015.1). Taxonomy (NCBI): domain Eukaryota; kingdom Viridiplantae; phylum Streptophyta; class Pinopsida; order Pinales; family Pinaceae; genus Picea; species Picea engelmannii. The sequence continues at coordinate 81,679 of ML792646.1, read as the reverse complement.
CTAGACATCCAAAAACCTAACCCTAGAAGGTGAAACGCCAAAATTCATGTGGGCCCCTATGGGTAAGTTGGTGTAAGTTGGTACCTCAACTTCCCAAGGTCATAACTTTTTCATACGGCCTTTGTTTTAGGCATGTGATAGCCCGTTGGAAAGGCCTTTCAGAGAACTACACATTCCACTCCCAAACTTTGACTTCGTCTACAGTTTGATTATGGTGAGCCAAAAAAACAATTTTTAGGGACCCAAAATGACCCTGGAAGTACAACAAGATGTGCTGACATGAAAACATACAAAATAGGCCAGTTGAATTAGGTGAGAGGCCACTAGTATCCACATGGAGGATGTGTGGGGCTTCAGAAAACCCCAGAAGTGTAGAACCCACAATTACAAAGAAGTACAAAAAAATGCGCTAAACAAAAACAGACAAGAGGAGCCAGTTGGAATAGGTGAGTGGCCACCAATATCCATCTAGATCATGTTAAGACAGTCATAGCCTACACTAATGAAAGACATTGTAATTTCAAGGATATATTGACTTTCATAATGTAAAAATAAAATAAAATTAATATTATAAATTTTGAAAAACTACACTACACTATAACAATTGGTTCTCTACAATTATACATTTTTTAAGGAAATTTCATCATTAAGGTACTCAACACATGCACTAATGGAGACATATACCTTATATTTTGTCTGAAAAATAACATATCACTATTAGAAAAAATCAAATTTCACATAGTTATTCACAATTTCTATAAATAAAAATTATATGTTCAAAAAGTTAATCCAATTTCCTACATTTCATATTTTTACACCATATTCAAATTCATTGTAAAAGTACCTTGAATAATCCCTCCAATTTAATATATATATTTTTTCATGTTTGCGTTGCAACTAACACATCATGCAAGATCATCATTAGCTTGCACCCACCCTCCTAAAATAATCACTAGACATTTTGAAAAGATCATATGTATAGACTTAAGCAAAGTTACTCAATGAAGAGTAATCCAACACATAAGAGTCTTTGCAAATGTAGAATAAAAGAGATAACCAAATCATCATTAAGCAAGCACATATAAACACAACATAAAAATAAGCCACATTGTAGTACCTCCGAGTGGGTAACCATATGTAAGTATTAACGTGTGAAATACATACACTAATCACCTTAATAGATCTTCCAACATGTATGGGGAAGAAGAAAAATTCCAATTCTAAGTATTCTAAGCACAAGATAAACAAAAACATCTTCCATATTCTACAAGTATCAAAATCCTAGACCTCACTTACAAAACAAAGAAAAAACCTTTCTAGATCTTCTAAATTGATTAAACAAAAAATAAAGTGTATGAAACTAACCTTAAAACAACGAAAATAAATAAAAGAAAGAAGATTCTATTACAAGTAAATTATAATTGGATCCGTATCTAACTAGAAGTGGATCCAAATCCTTTTTTTATTAGGATTGATTCTTCTTAATGTTTTTTATTAATTTACAAATATCTTTACTATTTCCTCTCCAAACTCCAAATAAATAAATAAATATATATATAAATATAAATTGAATATTTATGTGTATGAGAAGAAAATCTCTCCAAAATTCTATCAACCAATTCAAAAGCTCTAAAGACTTTTAGAGCACGTTATGACATTTATAAGGTTTTTACGTATAGAAAAATCTACACAGAGTCTAGATGCATCCTAAAATATCTAGGCTTTGGACATGTCAACTATAATAAAATATGGCTAAATCATCTAAGTCGAGTTATCAAGTTTGACTCCTTTAACACGGACTACGTGGGTTCCACCCAATACATGAATGGCCACATACTTTTAGGGAGAGTAAGTGCACAGGTAAAATAAATCGAGGAAAATGCATAAATGACCAAAGTTGTCAATATTTATTTCAATTCTCTATTATATAGATAATTTGGTCATGCAATTACTCTACTTTATTTAATGCGTATATAGATTTAATTAATAGTTTTTATGTGGAAATGGCGTCAATTTATCTCAAAGGGATTAACATTAAAAATCTTAATTCACAATTTTTCACATTAGATTTTAACATCTTATTTATTAAGTATTTATATTAGTATAAGTTTATTAAATATTTATAATAATAACAAAATATTAAACTTTATATTAGTTTTTTAATTCACTTAAATTTAAAAATTTAAAAATCGTATATTATTAGTTTTTAATTCATCTAATCTAAAAATTCAATATTAGTAGATAAATCTCTCCATAAATATTGTGTAATGAAATGCCCAATTTTTTTTAGTGGACACTCCACCCATCATCATGGACAAAAGAATCTTGATATGTTAGAAAATAGTGCTAAGGTTTATTTAGGAAGATCGGAAATGACCATTGAAGATTATGAAGAAATGACATTGCTGGCCTTGGTAAGGATACGATTGAGATCGGACCTTCGAAGCTACTGGTGAATTCTAGTGAACAGGGGTAGGACAAGGGAGTCACGCCATCGTTTCAGGAAGGTGAGATCAACAACTCTTTTCATCATTTTGATTATGAGCTTTTCAAAAATCCGAGTCTCTTTGAGATAGTGCTCTCCATAGAGGTTTAGAATCTGTGCATGTAGGTTTCCACGGTTAGTCATAATGCTAGAAAATTTTCTAGATAAATAATGTGTAAGAAGTTTTGAAACGTCCAATGTCTGGAGTGGACACCCCACCCATCAAAATGATGAATAAAGTTGTTGATCTCACCTTCTTGAAACTATGTCGTGACTCTCTTGTCCTGCCTCCATTCACTCAAATTCACTAGCAACATCGAAGTCATGATCTCAATCACATCCTTACTAGGGCCAGCAATGCCATTTCTTCGTAATATTCAACGATCATTTCCAATATTCCTATATAAACCTTAGCACTCTTTTCTAACATATCAACCTTCTTTTGTCCCTGATGATGGGTGGAGTGTCCACTCAAAACATTGGACGTTTCAAAACTTATTACAAAATATTTATTCATAAATTTTTCTAGCATTATGACTAACTATGGAAGCCTACATACACAGATTCTAAACATCTATGGAGAGGATTGTCTCAAGGAGACTTGGATTTTTGAAAAGATCATAATCAAAATGATAAAAAGAGTTGCTAATCTCACCTTCCAGAAATGATGTTGTGACTCCCTTGTCCTACCTTCGTTCACTCAAATTCACCAACAACATTGAAGGTCTAATCTCAATCGCATCCTTACTAGGGATAGCAATGTCATTTCTTCATAATCCTCAACTATCATTTCCAATCTTCCTATATAAACTTTAACACTATTTTCTAACATGTCAAGCTTCTTTTGTCCCTCATGGTAGGTAGAGTGTCCACTTAAAACGTTGGACATTTGAAAACTTCTTACATAATATTTATCCAAAAATTGATCTAACATTATGACTAACTATACAAATCTACATACACAAAAATTCAACATTACTTTTTAATAAAAAAATCCTTATACTAAATGAATTATTTTTATCCAAAAATTCTAATACTAAAATGAAAATTTTTAAATGTATCCAAGTGGTTGTACAACCATTTATTAGTGCACATTTTTATTATTCAAGCACGACATTTCTCAATTTTTATTAGTGCACATTTCTATTATTAGTCCATGTCGGAAGGCTAGGGGCAGAGACTATAGATGAGTTCATCACTGACTTGATATTAGTTTAGGGTTGACTTTAAAAATTTTCAGAAATTATAATGTTTAACTTAAGAAGTTTGTATTCATATATTTTAAAATAACAAATATACAATTTTATTGGCTCATAGGTTTGAAGTGTTATTGTCAAGTTCACTTCTTCCAATACTTTAATTAACATTTCTTCCCACTACCACCTTTAACTCAAGTACTCATTGTCCTTTTCCATTTATGTTTCCAAAATCATGATACGAATCTACTACCCTGTATGCCCTGTGAGTTTTATTGTTGCAACCATTCGACTACCTATTCTTCTACGAATTCCACCAAACAATGTTGCATTATCCTTTGGAAGTTTTACTTGCAGTGTTAAATTTGTTTGTTGGTTCCAATTACTACCGACTCCCTATTCATTACGTGTAGTTTAAGCATTTGAATTGGAATTTTCTCACTGCTTCCGCTTTGATCATGAATCTGAAGGCGGTTTCTATCTCTTCACTGTTGACGGGGAAATCGGAGGCGAAAGACAATTCCAGCAGCTATGAAAATATATGCGGCATTTGCTTCAGTTTTTTCAATCACGGGCCAAATGTCTCACCCTCCATCAAATTCATTATCTGGAACGATTTCTACGAGAGATTTTCCTTCTATGGCCTCAAGGCAATCCTCACCTTATTCCTCTCAGAGCGGCTCAGTCTCTCTCAAGTTCGATCAACAGAGATGTTTCATCTCTTCACAATGGCGTGTAATGCCACTCCAATGCTGGGAGCCATAATCAACGACTCCTTCTTGGTAGACTATCAAAACCAGTCTTCTATAACCCTCATATTGAAACTGATAAATACATTAACATGCATGCCTGTATGTTTTGTTTTTGATCTGGCAGGGAAAATATAGAACGATATTGTATCTATCTCTTCTCTACGTAGTGGGGAATTGGGTGATGTCCATGGCTGCAATACCAGATCCCGATCCTGTAACTCACGAAGCTTCGAGCTATTCAATGTGGAGCACTTCCATGGGTCTTTTACTCATAGCAGTTGGCACTGGAGGCATTAAACCCTGTGTCTCATCTTTTGGAGGAGACCAAATCGAATTCTCTATGCTAGATGGTCAAACCAAAGAGAGGCCTCGGAGGATATTTTTCTCTGTGTTTTACTTTGCAATTAATGTAGGTGCCTTCCTATCTATGCTCCTCACGCCACTGTTGAGGGCCAATGTGTCGTGTGCATCCGCTTTTGGAATACCGTCTCTTCTCATGGGTTTCTCTATAACTATATTCTGGTCTGGTTGGAGAGACTATGTCGATGGACGGGCTGTGGGGAGTTTTTTTTCTAGTTTTATAAAAGTCATAATTAGTGCTGTAAGGCTGGGGAAGAAAGAATTCGGTTATGTAAATGATGAACAAGTTAATTGTAAATTAGGATCGAGCAGTGCTGCTCATTGGCTTGATGCTGCTAAGCTAAGCTGCGGTGCAGAAGAAGTTGAAGATGTAAAGGTCATCATCAGAATATGTGTTTTCCTCCTTCCCGCTCCTCTAATTTGGTGCATGTATAATCAGAAGGCCTTTACGTGGGTATTTCAAGCGAAATAGATGACGGGCATGTGTTTTGGCTCGGAAATGTTGTGATTAGGCCTGATCAGATGCAGGTGATCATTATCTATTCACAAGGCATAATAACAAAAAACTGAGGTTTTACTTGCCTTCATATTTTTTAGGTGTATTATTAGAACGAACCAAAATTGACCAAGCCAGGTAATGATTCTGGTCTTCAAACTATCTAGAGTTAAAAACAACTATTTCTTTTGGTTTTGGGAGAAGTCAATAATGTAAATGTTGTTGTAAAATATGTTTGTTATATGCGGCATTTGCTTCAGTTTTTTCAATCTCGGGCCAAATGTCTCAGGCTCCATTAATCGAGTTAACTCAAATACAGATTTTTTTCGCAACCCACACGAACTAATAGATAATGATGCCTATTTTCCCACACCCATATCAGGATTTCAGAGTTTTCAAGCAGATAGTACGAATTTTTGTTCGATGAACTAAATATTTGAAGTTCTAACCCCCCAATACAATTGCAATGGAATTCGATGAAGTTGTTCCACCTTTTATAGAATTTTATACGGAATTGACCGACAATTGAATTTGGGTCTAAAGAAAGAACGTGGAGCATTCGAATAGTTTGAAAAAGAAAGGGCCTTTCAAGGCTTCTCATCCCAACCCTCTGTTGACAATATCATCAAGTGAAAAAGAAGACGTGGACGCCATTCTCATCCAGTGCAGGAGACTGAGTCAAAGCTGCTCACTGTAATAATTAATTACAGGACATACCAGAATGAATATGTAAGCATGGAAGAGTAGGTGAAATACCCCATTAGGGATAGACCCTAAAATGGCCTCGAGAATTTGCAAAATCATGGGGATGAAGAGGATTTGGAACGCAAGGATGAATTCTTTGCAGGGTTGTTGGAGCCCTCCAATGGCGGACTAGATCCCTCTTATGTTGGGATGTGTTGGTTACTGATTTACAGAAAGGCCTTCTCTGGCTGCAATCAGCGTCGGGTACTCTCAAACAACCTCTCATTTTTCAAAGATTACATACCTTACAAGTTAATGGGTTTCGATCCCTTGACGTCTTTGTGTGCCTATTATACAAGCAAACAAATCTGCAGCCACAGAAAAATGAATTGATAGAGCAGAGAAAACAGAAAACGAATTTACCAAGAACCGCAGAACAGAATATCACAAAACACCACACCGGATCTCATTATTGAATTGATATATAAAGGAATTACATGCATTTAACGAAGCGACTAACAGCTCACTCAGTGATGAAAACAAGAAACCAACTAATTGACAGTTAACTAAACTAATCAAAGGAGCAAATCGCGGAGCAAATCGTGGAGCAAATCGCTCAACTTATTCGTCTAACACACCCCCTTAAGTTGGAGCGCGACAATCATTTAACCTAACAACACTTAGCTTAGATCTGAGTGATACAAATGTTTCTGTGCCCAAAGGCTTTGTGAAGAT
>ML792646.1:56647-67209 GCA_009831015.1 Picea engelmannii | reverse complement strand
TATATATATATATATATATATATATATATATATATATATATATATATATATATATATATATATATATATATATATATATATAATAGATTTTTAATTAAAATGAATCTTATAACTTATTAGTATAGCACTTAAACAACCTCAATAACCATATAGATTAATTGAATTATTCTTCCAACATATGTAATCAAGAAAACAAATTAGATAGATAATGGTTACATCTCCATGGTTCCAAGCATCAAACCATTCTTATGAGAGAGTCCAAGTTAAGCTAGCTCCTGGAAATTCTTAGTTGAGAAAACAACACCAAATTATTATTAGCTTGACCAAGATAACAAAGCCGACCAAAAAATCTAAGCATCAAACCACTCATACGAGAGAGTCCAAGTCAAGCTAGCTCCTGAAAACCCTTAGTTGAGAAAACAACACCAAATTAGTATTACCTTGACCAAGCTAGCAAAGCCAACCAATGAACATGTCCCTATAAACATAACACGAAAATATAAATGTCTTCCTTAATGTTCAGATTATATATTATAATGGTAATTTATCCCTACCAATCGAGATGACATGACTAAGTTTGGTCAAAGTAACAACCACTTATGTAGCATTGAGATTGAATTGATATTTCAACTAAAAAACAAATATTGAAACCATTTGATTTCACTCTAATATAAGTATGATCACAACAATAGAAACATAGTTTACATATATATTATGTTTGTTAAAATATATTTATTTAAATTTGTATTTGATATGCAAAACTTAAATTTACATATCATGAATTTCAATATTTATTATATCAATCATTTTTTACTTTGAGATGCATCTTTAAGTTTAAGTTGATGTATATTAAATTAAATTTTTATAATAAAGTATTTAATTTATCATTATATAAACATATACAAAGTTGATGGATCCCCCCACTTGTGTTAGACCTTCAAAACTATAAGAGTAGACAAATGTCCAACCATAAATGATATTTGACAAATCTCTAATCATTAATTTAAAGTAATAAGATGCTTAAAGATCATATTACATAACCTTGTTTTCTTTAAATATATTGATATACATTTGATTTATTATGAATTTTATTTACTTAGGATTACATTTTTTTACTTTGAAATACATTAAATGATTTATTTTATATTTATGTTCATAACATATGATGAGGATTAATTCAAAAGGAGTAAGTATTATTTAGAGAATTTTAATTTTAACTTTGATAAAAGGAATAACTACTTCCTACTTTATCAATGAACCAAATATTCAATAATTCACATTTTATTTATTATTTATAAAAAATAATCTACTTCAACTTAATTAAAATCATAGAAAATTGCACCATTAATATTGATACAAGAGGGAAAAAAATAAAACCATAAACCATTTCAACAACATCATAACTAAAATCACTGCTTAAAAAAATGAACTATTAACCAAGATATATTTAATATATTATTGAATGGTATAAAGTAAAAAAATGAACTATTAACAAGGATATATTTAATATATTAATATATTATTGAATGGTATAAAGTAAAAAAATGATCTATTAACAAGGATATATTTAATATATTATTGAATGGTATAAAGTAAGGATATTTTATTGTATGCTATAAAAGAAAGGAACGAGATCACTAATTTTAATTTCCTTCCAATTATCTAAATTGAATGATAAAAATCAAACTCATCATTTTACAATTTTCATTAAATTTTTAACTATTTAAATCAATTTATAATCTTAAAAACATTATTCCATAATTTACTCGTCTCATAACTTATAATTTTGCTAAAACCTTAAAAATATTATTCCATAATTTACTTATCTCATAACTGTATTTGTAATTAAAACTTTTATTAAATGCTTATCAAATTACACGATGAACTTTCCCTAATATAAACAATTTCTCATTACAATGAAATTATTTAAAATGGATTATAATAATAACTTTATTCCGGTGAAAAAATAACTGACTGCTTCTTGGCGCAGTAAAGAGTGTTAAACAATGAATGTTCCCATCATGCAAATATGTAAAACTTATACTTTATTATATAATGAAAGTATTTCCTTTTGTAAAATTTTGGTATTCGTTGTTTCCGTTGCTTAGAGGTAGAGCGTTCGCTTCTTAAGCGGAAGGTCGCGAGTTCGAGTCTCGCGCGAAGCTATATTTTATTGACAGTGTGATTTTTGCAGATATTACTCCGTTTTCCGTCAATGGGCGGCAGCATTGCAGAGGCAAGTAGAGAAACTAGAGTCCAGGTAGTATTATCAAAAGAGGTTCAGAATAATTCAGAGAATGGATTCCCCAGTTCTTATTTTTCTCTCATGGTTTTAACAATGTAAAACTGGTTGGGGTTCAATCCAATTCTCTTGCAGACAATAAAATAGAAAATGATGACAGGGGATGTTCTTCCATGGCGATGAAGAAACCACTATTCGCAATATCATTTTCGTCGCAAAAAACATCGATTCGTGTTAAATAATCGATTTTTGGAGTGGTAAATAATTGAAAATCACACTAATTTGAAACTATGGGAGAAATCACAGTAATAAAGTTTGAGCACGAAGATGAAGGTGTCATGGACTGATCTGCTCCCAAAATGGAGACTGGAGAGGAAACAAAGTTTAAATCTAAAATGTTTAGACTTCTCTTTCTCAGAGTACGTCTAAGATAAGCAATGAGATGCAAATAAATCTCTCTCTCTATATATATTTTGGTGCGTTCAACATTTAATATTTATATAGGTGCAATTCACTCCTAGATGTGTAGGAGCCCTTACTCTTCAAGTCTTGTTTCTTTATATTTGATTATTTTCATTATTATAGTAATATTCTGATTATTGAAAGATCGTATCAAAGCCGGTTTTAAAATTATGTGGTAAAAAAAATCTCAATATTACAAAGCCCATAACTTTGTATTGGAAAATTAGATTGGAAGGCTTTATTTTTGTCACAAACTATATGTAGATGCACTTTTAATGGGTAATTGCATGTGATGTGTGAGAAAACCTTTATAATTTCCCCTTTGAAGTGGTTCGAAAATAGAGTCCAATCAAATGGCTTGCATTCAATGGAACATAAATTTTCGTTAAAAGATTTAAAATTATGGATCTTATAATAGATTTTTTCAACAAAATAAAAGTTATAATTTATAAAATTTATATTTATTTTCAGCCACAAAGCCTTAGACATGGATGAAAGGGAGAATTGTCATAACTTTCAAAAAAGACAAGCAAATAAAAGGGTTGGAAAAAAAATTATATTTTTAAAATGTATTTTATATTTTATTATGATATATTTATTTTTTTGAAAAAGTATCAAAAAACAAAAACAAAACATATAATTTTTAATAAGGTTAACATGGAAATGTAAAAAAAAAAATTGATGGATTGATATGATAGATGTTGTATTTCAATCAACATAATTTAAAGAAGAATATAAAGAATAAGTATATTCATAGTTAGATGTAGAAGAAATTTGTGAAAAATGTTATGTATATGTATTCAAACTATGGAATGATAACTTTTTGGGGCTTTGTAGAATTTCTTGGACCTCTCTATACGAAGAAGGCTTACAAAAAATTGAGAGGTTCTCCGAACTTCTATTTAATGAATCTCTTTCCCTTTATGATGAGTTTCATAAAAATGTGTTGTTTGAATGTGAATAAAAAAAAATTCATTGAGAGATGTCATAAGCAAGGTGAGATAAATAATTTTCAATTTAAATCTTTTCAAATGGTAATGTTTTATCCATCCCCACAACCAATCATTTGCAACTATGTGGATGATATTTTTTCTCTATAAATTCTTAATATCTTGGTTTAACAATACTTGGATCCTTATGGCCTTAGCAAGAATATTGAAAGACTTCATTTAGTTCATTGAAGAATCCCACTTTGGAATTTTCTATCTATTCAAGTGCCTAAATATGATAATATTTAAGCAAAGGTAAAAAAAACATAGGAAGAATAAGACACAACATTGAGCTACACTTTGGTCCTCAAAAGTTAGGGATAAAGTTAATTCATAAGAGCAGGGCATGTTGTGTACCTAAACACAACATTTGTGTGTATGTGAATAAATCTATGATTTTGAGCTATTTTGTATTCAAGCTCGTAGTTTTGTAATGTTGATCCAAGTGGATAGCAGCGGCCAACCACCTATTCCAACTAGCTCATATTGGAAGTTTTTCAGTTTGGCAGTTTTTTCCTAGTTTTTGGGTCGTGAACTTCTAAGGCCGTTTTGAAGCTCTAAACAACATTTTTAGAGCTCGCCACAATCAAAATGGACATCGAGTTAGACTTTGATAACATAATGTATATTCCTTGGTTAGACCTTTCCAACAGGCTATTGTGTGCCTAAAATGAAGATCGTATGCAAAAGTTACGACCCCGAGAAGTTGATGTACTAACTTACCCCAACGGGGCCCACATGAATTTTGGCGCTTCATTTCCTAGGGTTAGGTTTTTGGATGTCTAGAGTTTTGGAATTCATGTTTATTGTAAAAAGGATTTCAAAGCCTTGTTGTAATAATCTTCTTGCGAATGAGCGTAGCCATCACATCTCTTCTTAGAGATAAACTGTCACCATTCTAGCAAGCTTGTTTCAGTCTACATTTTACAGTTTCAACGTATTTCTTATTTAATAGAAGTCAAGTTTTATTGTATCTTTGTTATTATTCATTGTGTCTCTATGTTAATATTATAAATATTTTTCTTATTTTGTCCGTTGATAAATCCAGATAAGTGGTATCAGAGCGGTCTACCCATTGTCTTTTAGTGCATGTCCATGACGAGGTCAGGGTATAGAGAGTTGGGTCTCAAGCTTGTTTCTATTGAGGAAAATTCCTCTCGCACTCCCAAGAAACCTTCCATGGTGGGAAAAAATAAAGATGATGGGATAGGAGATCCTTTCAAAATGTTGCTCGAGGAAGCCCTCGAGCGACAGCGGAACAAGATGATGAAAACATTCGCACAAATACTTCGATGGTTGCAGACAAGCGATGCATATACCTCAAGTGGAGGCGCCGCCAACTTCAAGGTACAAATCAATTTTGATATTCCTATATTTGAAGGTCAAATAGATGCAGATGATATAGCTAAATGGTTAAACCTTCTAGAAGGGTATTTTTTTGTCCACAACTTTTCCCATAGGGAAAAGATTACATTTGCGCTCCTCAAGGCCATTCCCCATGTCAAATATTGGTGGGAGACTTTCTGTGAGAAAAAGGAAATAGAGGGATCCACATTATTTGCAGTTGCACCCACTTGGGGTTCCTTCAGGGATGCTATTAAGGAACAATACTACCTTGTTGGAAGTTTTGACAACTTGTATACAAGATGGACCACACTGTGGCAGGAAAGAGACCAAACAGTGCTAGAGTTCACCAATGTCTTCCATACCTTGCGCACCAAGCTGGGTATCAAATATTCTGAGCGACATTTGGTGCTCAAGTACTGCAGAAAAATGCATAACTACATCCAGAAATAAATGGAGTTTGTGTACATCTCGTCCTTGGGAACGACCTATTGATATGCTGTCAAAATTGAGTAGAAGCTTAAACAAAATAGGCGACAGTTTGGGTCCGGGAACCCCTCACAACAAAAGCAGGGCAAGGGCAGACCCAACCCATAGAACAAAGGACAAAGCAAAGAGGGGAAGCCTCAGGAAAACCAGTCTAATACATAAGAAAATAAGGACAATGGAAAGACAAAGAAAGATACCGGGAAGTGGTGTGACTTCCATAAGAGCCACTGGCATAAAACTGTTGATTTCCGCTCAAAGTAGTCATTGGTGGCTGAGGTGAAAGACTCTGAATTAGATGCAGGTTCCAACTTCGATTCATAAACATAAAAGGGGAGACAGATCATCGACGCATAACCTAGTGCCACTGTTGCTACCGCCAAGATTCATCCCAGTGAACCTAATGAGCTAGAGGAATGTGAGCACCTCTTTCATTCACAGATGTGGGTGAAAGGCACTCTACTGCACTTCATCATTGATAGCGGTAGACATACTAACCTCATATCAACAAAGGTCATCAAGCAGCTATCCCTATCGACAATGCCACACCCACAACCCTACACCATCGGATGGCTCTGCCAAGGGACTGATCTTAGCGTCAGCCAATAGTGTCGCATGTTGTACGACATCAAGTCATTCAAATATGAGGTATTATTTGATGTTTCTTCCCTTGAAGTTTGTGATGTTCTTTTGGGCCAACCTTATTTATGGAAACGTCATGTTGTATATGAGTCTAGGCCTCATAGTGTTATTATTACTTTGAACAAGAAATTGTACAGGATACTTGAGGTAATCCCACCTAGTGTTATTTCTTTGATCTCTGCCAAGCAATGCAGGAAGGTCATCTCTTAGATTGGGAAGTTTGTATTCTTCTTGATTCACTCTCAAAGTGAGTGAAAGATTTCATCCACGTCCATGGCCTCTATGAATAACCTCTCCATGCAATAGAAGCAAGTGGATAAGGTCATGGAAGAATACAAAGACATATTATCATCACCTACTGGGGTACATATGCACTGTCAGTTCAAGCATTCCATTGATCTGACCCCCGACACATCGCTACCCAATGGGTTAGTCTATCGTCACTCTTTGTTAGAAAATGAGGAGATAAAGCATTCGATCCAAGAACAACTCCACAAGGGGCACATCTGACCCAACTCATCACCGTGTGGATGCCCAATCATGCTGGTGTAGAAGAAAGATGAGACCTAACGACTTTGCATTGATTATTGGGCCCTAAATAAAATCACAATCAAGAACCGGTACCTGATTCCATGAATTGACGATCTCTTTGATCATCTCAAGGGGGTCGAATAATTCAGTAAGGTTGAGCTGAAGTCTGGCTACCATAAGGTCCCAATACAACAAGCATATGTATGGAAGACTACCTTCAAGTCAAAATAAGGTATTTTTGAATGGTTTGTCATGCCCTTAAGTTTGACAAATGCCCCAACAACTTTCATGAGGATGATGGATTATATCTTGCGGCCTTTCACCAATTATTTTGTAGTGGTGTATCTGAATGGAATCCTCATCTACAAAAATACTTGGGCATAACACTTGCAGCATATTCAATAGGTTTTGCACACTTTGTGACAGTACAAGCTATATGCCAACTTGGAAAAATGATCCTTCGACATGGACATGGTCCAATACCTAGGATACATTGTTGATGAGCATGGTGTGCATGTGGATCCAGCCAAGATCTAGGTCATCTGTGAATGTACAGCCCAAACCACACTCATTGAGCTTTGAAGCTTCTTTTTCCTTTCTAATTGCATGGGCCCTCAGCTAAGTAACCAGGGGTGGTGGTAAGTAAAATTTTTTGTGGGGAATGTCCCAACAATATGTGTTCGATGATCTGAAGCAACATTTGTGCTCAAACCCATCTCTTTCATTACTTGACTTGCAATAACCCTTTGAGATTGAGACAGATGCTTCAGACTATGTTGTGGGAGCATTTCTCACTCAACACGTCCAACTCATGTCCTATCATAGTGAGACACTATCATATGTTGTCCGTAAGTACCCTACTTACGACAAAGAAATGTACTCCATTGTGCATGCCTGTTTCCAGTGGAGGCATTACATTCTCAGGAAGGAGACACTCATCCACACTGATCATAAGCCGTTGAAATTCATGTAGACACAAGGAAAATTACATAATGACCACCATTAGAAGTGTTCCACATACTTGCAGCAGTTCCACCTCAACATCAAGTATAAGACAAGAAGTACCAACCAGGTTGTTGATTGCCTCATCCGACCTCCAGTCACGAAACTCACCACGATGCTAGAATCTTGCTGCCACGAGACCTCTGTATGGCCCCACCTCTATGAGAAAGATTCTGACTTTTCCACCACCTACCATATGTTGGGAGAAAACACAATTTTCACTAATTTCCATCTTCAAGACGGGTTGTTGTGCCATCTGGGCCATCTCTGTGTTCCATCAAGTGAGTGAGAAAAGATTATTTGGGAAGCCCACTACAGTCAAGTGGCAGGACACTTCATCATAGAAAAGACAGTGGCATGGCTGCAACAACATTTCTACTGGATGAAACTTTGACATGATGTTAGCAAGCATATTTGGTCCTACACTGTCTACGCTATTGCCAAACCGACCTCTAAGAAGCAAGGCCTGTACAATCCTCTACTCACTCCTGACAAGCACTTGGAATACATCTCAATGGACTACATGTTAGGCCTTCCATCTACCAAGCGGAGAAACATTTGTATTTTTGTGGTTGTTGATCGCTTTTCCAAGATGGCGATTCTAGTCGCCTACAATAAGAGCATCACAGCATAGGTCACTGCCAAGCTCTTCTTTGAATGGGTGTGGGTACATTTTGGGATCCCAAGGAACATTATCTCATATCGAGATAGTCAGTTTCTCAGCACATTTTGGTCGAGCCTCTGGTCACTGTTGGACACCAAGCCCACCAAATCCATTTCCTTCCACCCCCAGACGGATGTCCGAACTGAGGTTGTCAACCGGGTGATTGTGCATATCCTGCGCATGTACAATCCCAAGAAAGCCTGCACATGGGATGAGAGTATTCCCTATGTTCAACACAACTACAACAAAGCCATAGATATCTCAACCGACCACAACCCCTTTCAGGTGGGGTTGGGATTTCAACCATTGGGTCCCATGGATGTTGCACTACTCCTTGCGTCCACCTAGGAAGTCTAATCCCATGCTCCAATTGAAACTACAAAAGCCACCCGGTTCATTGAGCAGATCAAGCACTCCTACCAACAGGTTCATGATATTTTACAGAAGTCCAATGCCAAGTGCAAGCAATGCCATGATCAACACTGGGTGCCACAAAAGTATCAGGTGGGAGACAAAGTTTGGTTTCACTTGAAAAAAGAACGCCTTACAGGGCCCCATCGGAAGCTTCGCCCACTTTGTTATGGACCTTACACCATCACCAAGGTTGTGGGAGACAATTATTTTGAGCTCAACATTCCCCCTTTCCTTGGCTTGCACCCATTGTTCAATGTGGATCTCCTTCGTCCATATTTTCCCCCATTATTGGACACCTCAAAAAATACAGACCAATTGACACCAACAAGCTCAACCTTGATTGCATGGAACATGATTCCACTGATAATATCATAGATACACGGGTCAAGGGAACTCTCCAGTAGAGGATCCAACTTTATCAGGTTGTTAAAGCAGGGCATCTCCTGCACCAAGGCAAGTGGCTCACTAGGGGCCAAATTCAACAGAAAATTCCTCATCTGATCGAGGAACTCAACGCAATGGAGACTATTTCTTCCTAATTGGGGAGGATTGATCCAGGTGGATATCAGTGGCCACCCACCTATTCCAACTAGCTCATCTTGGCAGTTTTTCAGTTTCACAGTTTTTTCCCAGTTTTCAGGTCCTAAACTTCTGGGGTCGTTTTGAGGCCCTAAACAACGTTTTTAGGGATTGTCACAGTCAAAATTTAACTAGGGTTGGAGTTTGATAGTATAATGTGTATTCCTCGGATAAACCTTTCCAACGAGCTATCGTGCGCCTAAAACAAAGATCGTATGCAAAAGTTACAACCCTAGAAAGTTGATGTACAAACTTACCCCAACAATGCCCACATGAGTTTTGGTGCTTCATCTCCTAGGGTTAGGTTTTTGGATGTCTAGGGTTTTTTCATTCATATTTATTGTAAAAAGTATTTTAGAACCTCATTGTAATCATCTTCTTACGAATGAGTGTAGCTGTCACATCTCTTCTCATAGATAAGCTGACACCATTCAGACAAGCTTGTTTTAGTTTGCATTTTACAATTTCAACATATTTCTTATTTAATAAAAGTCAATTTTTATTGTATCTCTGTTAATATTCATTACATATCTATTTTAATATTCTAAATCTATGTTTTCATTCTATTCCACTCATAAATCTAAATCAGATGTTGTTTTAGTCTTTATCATTTAATATTTTGTATAAGGTCATTTATTTTAAATAAATCCTCAAATATATAATTAGTGGTACCCAGATTACTTAAATAAGACTCAAATTACCCCCATAAAGATAACGTATTCCATATGTTAGGATTTGAGCCCCTTTTGTGTAAAGAGGGTTTTCCCCATCTTGAATAAATTAATATATTATTAATCAAACATATTATTATTTTTTTAGTGCATTGTGGAGACCTTTTCCTCTATCGTGTAGGATATGAAGCTATAGTCTACTCTTCACGTGGAGGTGCTCCACTCCTCTATTTGTGTCACTTTATCTTGTTTTTTGGTTTTTCCCATTGGCACGATAATAGTTCTATTGTTGGTATTGGAACACGATGGATGCCAATTAAAAATATTGATATAACATTTCGTGTAAATATTGAACAAAATAACGAGTGTACAATATTAATTGATGTCATATCCTGATTATTCATATACTTCTTAGGAACACAACCTCGTGGTAGTCACATGTCTTGATCATTGATGATATTGATATATGCATCTGATGATATAAATGATTGGTAAACTATTGTTTGATGTAAACACAACACATTATTGTATGTAAA
>ML792646.1:0-56566 GCA_009831015.1 Picea engelmannii | reverse complement strand
TGATCAATAACCTAGAAATTTTTATTATTATTCACACAAGGCTAAGCTCATTGATACATGTAAATGTAGGGTAGAGATATCAAATATATGGTAAGTGAACCTCATAGAGATCAATAGAATCAAGTTATTAAACAATATTTGGATTGACTATGAATGAATATTGTATGCATGATATAGATCCAAACTTATAGTTTGTAGAGTTCAATTGAGATTGTTTTTTTAAGATATCAAATTATATTGCTTTTTTTTATATCAAACCATTTAGACAAAATATGATATGTGGGTTAGATATTTCATATTTATGGGTTGTGGAGCTCAATGGAGATTGATATTTTTGAGTTATTGATTAATATTGATTCCATAAATTGATCAATATTAGTCTATATGATTATGAACATATGTATCAATTGTGATTGAATATGCTTTGCATGATCTAGATATTTTGAATTTATGATTTGTAGAGCTTACAAGAGATTTGTTTTTTTGAGATATTGAATGATAATCATTATACATATCGATCAATAATAGTCTATATTGATCAGTATATAGATCAATTGTAAATAAATATGGCACATGGGATGGAGATCCAAAAGATTAATGGTGATCAATATTTATGAGATATTGAATGATGCTAATTCAATGTATCAAGTGATATGAATTTCTATATCGATCTATATGTTGATTATATTGAATGAATTTACTATCACACATTCCTAAAATGGAGGGTATTTGTTCCTGCATGGATGGCCTAAACTATTTTAAAATCTTATTTATCCTAGCAAAAGACAATCTGGGATCATACCCAATTTTAATTGACATAACCAATTGAGAATATGTAGGGCTATATACCACTTTTAGAAGAGAAAATCACATTTCAATATCCTTCAAAAACATCAATCAACATTTTCTCACCTATTTTAATGTATCCAAGAGGGGATCGTTCATAAATTCTAGAATTTAACTATCAAGAAGGAACTTCACCTACTAGATATTTCCTAAAAAAATCATCTAGGGCCTCTATTGTTAACTCTTTTTAGGAATATCAAATGGAAAACCTTAGTGTGGAGAAAACAAATCCTATCATGTGGCATCTAGGCTTGATGGCAATCATGAACATGTGCGTTTGGCTAGGGTTTATGGAAAGAATTATGTTATTGTGTAGCTAACAGGGGTTTGTGGTGAGAATCCTATATTGAATGGGATTGGGTATATGACATACATTATTATATTAAGGGGATGAAGTGCATGGAAGGAATTAAGGCTTGGACATTGATGCCATGGTATATGTAGGGGATACACATATTGATGTGGAAATATTTTAGAAGAGGTATCATGCTAATGATGTGTCTACTTCCAATGTTGATGTGGAATAATCCACTCAAGAGCATGGTTCTACACAACAATGCATGAACAAAAAATGTTTGGCTACTTTGCATTAAGAATTCATAAGCTTAAATATATTTAAGTAAGAAAATATAACATGTTTTTCATATCACATATCTCAACAAGCTACTAAAAACCAGTAAACAAATAAAATGATCGATCTAGTTAGAGACAAGATCTTAACTGTCCATGATAATTTGAAACCAAGTGGAATCACCACAAGAAAAACAAATATTAATCCCCTATGTGCACATAATACCAACAATAATTTGATAAAAATTACAATATATTCTAAGAATCCTTATCATTCCTCCTAACAATGGAAATGTTGACCTTTGATTTTTTCGGAAGAGGGGGGGGGGGGAGTTTTGTTGTATCTAGTGCCGAGAAATCCAATGAGACCGATGTGGTATATGAGATTGATTATCAATGGGGTAGGAAGTAGTGGATCCTTGATGAGTTTGACAAATTTTCATGTCAAAAACTTGATTTAAATGAGTGGAAGCTAAAAATCTAGAACAATATCTGCAAGATGACTAATCAAGATATATCTCTCCAACGTTGATTCATGATATGGTTTGAGAAAATCAACATTGATGACTTCATGGTTTCCCAATTGAGCTAGAATATAAAGGTGAAAATCATTCTCAACAACTATTGGACGATGCAATAGGGGACATATCAAATGGGTTTGAATAATTTGGCTTGGAGAGACTACAAAATTTGTTGAACACAATTATGTGCCTTATCTTTCTCTTTTTGAAGGTGTGATGCAATTGGAAAAGGAAAGGACAAAGTCATTTTATAGGGAGCCAAATGATGATAACCAAGATAGACCTCAAATGGAGAATGACCTATGGAAGAGTAAATTTATCAGTTATATGAATGCTCAATGTGGGTAAGACTCAAATTCTGCTTGGACAGAGAAGTGTGATGATAAATTCAAAGACTTTGGAGTAAGGTATGGTTAACCACTTTGGTTTTACCATCATTTTGTGAATTAAAGGAGATGGAAAAATAAAATAAAAAGTTCCTAATACTTTCCAAAGGGAATTCCTAACATGACCCAAAAAACTTGATTCATTATTAGACACAATATTGGTGGGGAGATGAAAGGATCACCAAACAAAGTGAAAGAATAGTTGGGAAAATTCACTAGTAGAACTAGTTTTGTGACAAGGACTAAAATTTTCCATTTTACTGAATCAATCTGTTGCTCCCTCAAGGGAAAATAATTCTAGACTACTCTCTCATGGGTACATTGATGCTATTTGGATGAGCTCTCCTGCTCATATATGCCAATTCCAACCTATCCTTCTAGTCCTTCCAGACTTACATCATCTATGAGCTCCTTCAAATATCTCTACCATGGTATATCAACTCCTATGTTGTACACCTAGTGATTTGGTTGAGTAGTGTGTCCATATCCTAACCATGTCTAACACTTTCCGTCATTTCCCTTCACTAACATTCCATTCATAAAATAAATATTGTCCTTGCTTATATTTGAATTATCAAATGTCATCCAATAAGGTTTGAATGAAAAAAAATGTAGTCCAATGTAAAAAATAAAACCAAACAGGCTAGAGGTGAAAAGCAATAATGTTAAAAATGAAAAAATACTAAAGCTAGAGCTATGCCACCTCATTGAAAAGGATCAACCCCAAAGTCCTATGCTAAAAAACAAATATCTAGAGAAAATAGACTAAGAAAATCAAAGAAAAGGTAAAAAGGGGTAATCAAAAGGTGTGGAGGTGGTAACTCTAAGAAAAGTTCCCTCTTAAAAGGCTTACAACTACAAGAAATGAAGATTCCTAGATCAAAAAGGCTAGTTGGACCCACAAAAGACCTCATACATCATTAAAAATGACTTCGAGGGTCGAAATATAAAGTTTCCCATCCATTTTGAATCAATTATTAATCAAATTCTCCTATCTCTAACCAAGTTACTTAGGAAATACCTTTTTTCCGAGGCATTGACACATGTAATAGGGGTAAAAAGTGTCCCACCATGGTAAAATTAGGCAATTTATAAAATCAACCTATGTTAATTTGTTGTTAGAGGATATTGTTTAATGTTTATTGCCTACTGCCTTGTTTTGAAGCTTGATACATCATTTTAGGTGGGTGCCACACATTGGGGTCTATGCATTATGCCTCGATATTCATGTTGTTTCCTTAAGATCCATGTACCTACATTGGGATATGTGTACCTATATTTATCCATATCTACTCACATTGCGATTCATGCAAATTTTCTTGAGATCTATGTCATTGTATTGGGATATGTGATAACACAATGACAATGACGAGGATGCCACATCATCACCGAGGTGTCCAGATCATCAATTTTTACATATGTTAGCATTTGGAACATTGCATGAGACACATAGACATGTATTATTTGGCACATGTGAAGATCCTTTTAGAAGGGAACATTTTCTCTCTCCTTTGCATGTGGGACACATCCCCCAGTTTAACTGAGGAACATTACTTGCAGAAAATAGACATAAATTAGAAAATTTATTCTACTAATTAATTCTTGTATCTTACTAGCTATGAATTAAAAAATATTTAACTAGATTTTGATACTCATAATTAAATGCATATACAACATTCTAAATGAACATAATGCAACCACATGATCATATACAACAACACATAAAACCATTCTCATTCACATAGTAAAAAGAAGGCCATAAAACTCATAACAAAACTTAGAAAATAGATAAATACTTATCTTTTTAAGACGATTGTGCAACCATCTTCTTGGGAAGAGCATTCCACCCAACCATAGACTTGTTGTTCCAAATGTCAATAGCAAGTCACCCTCGATTTGGGGCTAGGAATCCACAAGAGAAGGGTGCCTCTCACAATCCACTCACAACTCAATATCCCACAACCCACTAGTATTCTCCTACAACTATCCCGAATTCCTCCAGTTCTCTTCCTCTTGACCCACCCAACCCAAGGAATGTACCCCCTCACTTATTTCATTCCATTGTGTGTCCCATTCTTTTATCAGGGTCTCTCTGGCATAGGTAACCATGAGTCGTTCTACTGGGAACTCAACGGAACTCACCTCCAGGAAAACTACCAAGTAAACAACAAAAAACACTTGTTATTACAGTGAAACTCACACATAAGTTCACTCCTCATGGATGACAACCTATCTCTTCAATATTCAGCTCCAAAATGCGCCAAAATTAGCCTGACATTCTTGTTCTATATCCAGTGCCCTCTTCCCTACTCTCTGCTTGTTGTTCATGTAAAATCTGAATGTGAAAATTTTCCTATTCTCTTCCATACAAATTTATTCTATTTTCTCAAGATAGTTGACTGGTCACTCTACCCAATGTTGATTGTAATTCACCCCCTTGCTTCCAATAACTATGGGATGTGTCTCTCACACCCACCCTATTACATGAGCTTAATGATTGATCTCTCATACATTTAAAGAAAAAATAGAAGTTATCCCCAATGATAATAAAATTCAAGGAAATGGGATAAAGTAATACCTATAATTAATTTCCCCCTTCTACTCCTCTTGTGGAAAATTAAACCCCCATATCTATCCATACCCCCCAACAGATGGCATCAAATTATATTTATTAATAACATAAAATACAATTCACATATTACATTGCTTGGTCATAGCCACATTCATATCTACATTATGCATTAATTAAACTGGGGATTATAATGGGGATGTTACATTCTCCCTCCCCTACAATTGTGAACCATCCTTGTTGCACAACACCATGTCTAAATACATATACAAATTACATCATAATATTTAGAAATACAAAATTTTGAAACTTCTTTACTTATCCAGCAACAATTCCAACCAAAAAATCGTGTTCTTCTCAACATGCTAACCCAAGGAATGAACCCCCTTCAATGCCTTCAGTCCATCGGGTTGCACCATTATTTTATTAGGTCTATTAGTATAGGTGACCAAGAACTCTGAGATATGGCTTCAAAACTCTAGCTACCCAAAATTGAGTCTTGCATTTGTAGCCTCTATTTTCTTTAAAATTGGAAAAAATTTGCAGGTATTCCTCTCACATAGTTTCTTCGTGCTCCCATGTTGCATCTTTAGGACCGTAGCAGGTCCATTGAACCTTTACCATCCCTATGGATTTTTTCTTGATCACTTTGAATTTTCGGTCCAGGATGCGTACTGGTTCCACTCGAAAATCCCCTTCATTTTCCACTTGGATCACAGTCCAATCAATTATGTGGTTAGGTTTAGGAACATATTTCTTTAATAACGATACATGAAAAAAATTATGCACTCTCATGGATGCAGACAATGATAGCATGTATGAAATTGACCTTATCTTCTCTAGTATTTCAAAAGGCCCACGATATCTTGCTGCCAACTTTCAACAACAACCCAATTTTATCGAACTTATTTTTTCTTTCACTTAAAAAAAAACATGTTCTCCCACTTTAAAATCTCTAAAAACTATGCTCTTGGCTACATAACTTTTCTTCCTATCTTGGGCATCCTTTAGATTCTACCCGATCCATGTCATAAGCTCTTCCATTTCCTTTAACAAATCTAGTCCAATGATAGGTCTATTTGCTGGGTTATCCTAGCTCACTGGTGTGTTACACTTCCTTACATACAATGCTTCAAATGGAATCATTTTTAATGAGGCTTGATACCCATTATTATAAGAAAATTCCACTAAGTGGATATAATCTTCCCACTTTTATGACTAATCTATCACACACATTTTGAGCATGTCTTCAACGATTATGTTAGTCCTCTCTATTTTTCGATCTGACTCTGGGTGATATGTTGTACTGAGATTTGAATTTTTCCCAAAGCGTTTGAATAACCCTTTTCAAAAATTTGATGTAAATTTTGGATCTATGTCTGAAACAATTGCTTTGGGCACCCATGTAGCCTAACAACTTTCTTCATGTAAATATCTACAATGTTCGATGCCTTGTGTGTGGTATTCATAGGAATAAAATGTGCATCCTTTGTTAATTTGTCCACCACCAACATGATGGAATCATGTTGCTTCACTATTTTTGGCAACTTTGTAATAAAATAAATTGTAACCACTTCCCATTTCCACTTAGGAATGAGAAATGACTATAGCATCCTCTCTAGATGTCTATGTTATGTTTTCACCTTTTGGCATTCTAGACACTTGGCTATGTAATTAGCCACTTCTTTCTTCATTCCTGGCCAAAAGTATTTTCTTCTTATAGTTTCCATTTCTTTTTGATATCCTGGGTGCCCAACATATGACACATTGTACATTTTACTCAACACTGTAATTTTCATCTCACTAGAATTTGACACATATATTTTTCCTCTATGTGTGAGTATTCCATCCTCTTTCAACTCATAATAATTAAATTTTGGTTGTCGAATGCCAATCTGTAATATTTATTTTATTTTTAGATATTGTTGATTTAAATTTGCAGCCTCTAAAATTCCATCTTTTAAATCTGTGTTGAACATGTTGATGACTGAAACATGCATTTCACGAGCTCTTTTGTTGAGTGCATCAACCACCTCATTTTCCTTCCCTTTATATACTGAATTTCAAAGTCGTATTCACTCAAAAATTCCATCCATCTAGTTTGTATGACACTTAATGTTGGTTGTCCAAACAAATGTTTTAGACCACAATGGTCTACCCTTAGCTCAAATATTCTCCCCATGATGTAATTTCTTTATATTTTTAATGCATGTACAATTGTTGCTAATTCCAAGTCATGTGTAGCATAATTCCTCTCATGCTCTTTTAGTTTTCGAGACTCATAGCGTACCACATGCTCTTTTTAATTGAGGACTCCACTGAGTGCTTCCTTCCATGCATCAGTGCACATCACAAAATATTCATCCGGATATGCGATCTTCAAGGTTGGCGCACTTGTCAAAATATCTTTCAATTGCTGAAAATTTTCTTCAAATTTAAGAGTCCATTCAAATTTCACTCCCCTTTTTTGAAAATAAGTAATGGGGCTTCCAATATTTGAAAATCCTTTTATAAATCTTTGGTGATAACCAACAAGAACCATAAATGATCTTACCTCTGTCACATTCTTTTGCAATGGCCATCCTCTAATGATCTCTATCATCTTGGGATCAACCACTATCCCATCTACTGAAATAATATGCCCTAAGTAGTGAATCTTCTTTGGATAAAAGATGCACTTACTTATTTTGACATACAAACTATGGTCTCTCAAAACTTGTAGCACCATTCTTAAATGTTTCTCATGCTCTTCTTCTGTCCTTGAGTAGATGAGTATATCATCGAGGAACACAATCACAAACTTGTCTAGGTATTCCCTAAACACACCATTCATTAGGCACATGAAAAAATATGGGGCATTTGATATCCCAAATGGAAATACTATGAATTTATAATTCCCATATATTTTTATGAATCTTGTCTTGTTGATATCCTCTTCCTTTATCCTCACTTGATGATAAACTAATCTCAATTTAGTCTTGAAAAACATTCTTCCACTTTTCAGTTGGTCAAAAAGATGATCAATCCTTGGCAAATGATATATATTCTTTATTCTAAACTTATTAAGTTGTTTGAAATCAATACACAACCTTATAAGGTTCCATATTTCTTCTTCACAAAAAGAGTAGAGGCTCCTCAATGTGACACACTTTGGTGTATATACCCCTTATTTAACATCTCTTCAAGATGCATATGCAACTCTTTCAATTCGGTGTGTCCATTATGTAAGGTGTATTGGACACTAGGGAAGCTCCTGACACCAAATCAATAGAGAAATTAATGTCTCTTTTTGGTGGAAATCCTGGAATTTCCCGAAACACATCTTCAAAATCTTTCAATATTGGACGGTATTCAATAGTTCCCACTTTATCTTTGGATGCCTCTTCCATATGGCCTGAAAATTTTTGACATCCCTTCATGCAACTCTTT
The DNA here is from genome assembly GCA_009831015.1 of Picea engelmannii. Lineage (NCBI taxonomy): Eukaryota > Viridiplantae > Streptophyta > Pinopsida > Pinales > Pinaceae > Picea > Picea engelmannii. Next base: position 48,245 of record ML792646.1, on the reverse strand, counting down.
TTCAGTTGCATGGCTGAAATTTATCTAGCAACTACAACTCTCAGAATGCCTTGAATATTTCCCTGTTGTCCTCCATCATCAATACAAGTTATTTTCTTGTTGTAACAATCTAGGACAACATGGTGTTTTTCCAACCAATCCATGCCAATTACAAGATCATATGAACCCAATGGTATGCTTTTCACATCTACCTTTGTGTTGAGTCCATTCATGTCTATTGAAAAATATTTAAACAACTCATTTATCTTTCTTTTATCCTTTGTGGCTAACTAAACTAACCAATATTTCTTATGCTTACTCCTTTGCAAATGAAATCTTTCAACAATGTTAGAGTTTCTGTAACTATGTATAGCTCCAAAATGAATTAAAATTTCTACGGTTTGGTTATCAATCTTACCTTCTACTTCAATAATGGGGGATTGATACTCTGCTTGTTTATTTTCTAGGGCTACATAAATCCTTGACATTCTTCCTCCTATGTATTCAACTATTTCAGACTCTTGAATGTTGTGGACAATTCTCATTATTTCACCTTTGTGAGATAAGTCCCTATATAAGTGATTTCCCTCAGATCCCCTACATTGTATAGGTCGTTTCCTTGGCATTTTCAAAAATCAATCTGTTGTCTTGTTCTCATTTTTTGTTGAATTTCCTTGCCAATTTGTTTGTGAGTTTTTCTTGAAAAAGGGTGGATTAAAACATTTTTTCCGTTGATCCCTTTTTCCTTTCATCTTTTCATTCCAATATATTTGGAAGACTAACCTCCCTCCGCTTTCGTATCCTTATGGTCTCCTCCAAAGTTTTGGGGTTATCATATTGTATCATGTCATTGTAGAATGAAGGTTACCCACTCATAAACCTTTGGATTTGGACCTTCTCATCCTTTATGAAGCCTAAATAATTCAACAACTCAAAGAACCTCTTCTCATATTCATCCATTGTCATGCTTCCCAATTTGAGTTCAAATAATTCTTTCATCTTTCTCTCATAGTAATGCTCAAAAAAACATTCTCCTAGAAACATCCTTTGAATTTCCTCCATGATACCTTCTTCTCATCAAGGTGTTTGGCTTGCTTAAGTTGATCCCACCACATGGTTGTCTTTACTTGCAAATGGTAGGTTTCAATTATTTTTTCTACCCTGGAGGGATAATCATGCAACTTAAAATATTTCTTCATTTCCAATAGAGAGGTCGCGACCTATTCTCCTTTCCTATACTCACCATTAAAATTTGGTGGCTTGATTTTTCTAAGTTCACCTTGCAAGATGTCTGCCTCGGGCCTTCTCCTCTGCCTCCTGATAGGAGACAAACTTGGGCTGCTCCCTGGACCTAAAATTGCATGATATCTCCTGGTGGATTTCCCTGGGGAATGATGGCACCTGCTCATACTCCTTGATTTCTTATCATTTCTTTGCTCATCCCTTCTTCTATGGGATTTGGATGTTGTCACTTGTCTAGTACTATCTTTTTCCTTTATGTCGTAGTCTTTATTGTCTTGCCTCTACAACATGTTCAGAATATGAAGTATCTCTTCCTGGGATTTCATAATATTTTCATTATATTCCCTATAATCTACACTTCTCTCTACAAGTTTCTCATAGTACAGGATCATGCATGTCTCTTCTTCCATTATACTATGTCCCAACATTTTCCATGATGACATGTAGCCCTCTGAATTCCTCTTCATGACCGTAGGACCCTTAGGAATCTTCCATGGATGTGGTTCTCATATAGGAACCAAATTTCCTTCATGTACCTCTAAATTTTGCAATAAAATGTGCATGCAAACAATTTTTGGTTAGACAAAAATATATACACATAGTTATGGAAAATAATTGCATATTTTTTTTTTCTTTCTAATTCCACCAGTCATGTTCTTTTGTGTTGGTTGTAACTTGATCTACCCATAATTTTATGGGTTGGTAGATGGATTATCCTCTCCAATATATTTCTAGCATTTTCTTTCTTTCTCAATTATGAGCTCTGAGGAAAATTTTATAGTTGTTAATTTACCCCTTTTGTACACTTTTCATTCTAGTGCAATTAATCCCAGACACCAACATCTGTAACTTGTAGAAGTAAATATTTCAGGAACCAGGGAAAATTTTGTATGAGACATAGATACTAATGATGACAAGGAATTCATAACAACTCTCTTATCGTCAATTTGATTATACAATAAAAAACTGTAGCAATCTGGAAATGACAAATTTCCCCCTTTTCACCCCTTTTTCCAGACTTGAATTTTTATCCAAATTGGATATCTCCCCAAACTATGCACTTATGGAAAAACTTCACTACACCAAATTTTTCTGTATTATTGAGTATACAAAATGTCGAGTAAATAAAGTTTTCAATATTTTCCATCTAGGACCCTTTTCCTCTAAAAATCCCAAAAATCCCAAAAAGTGGCCCAAAATAATGGATTTTCCCCTATTTTGGCACCTCCAATCCAAAATACTTAGAATTTGGCCAATCCCTTCACACAATATTTTCATGTCTACTTTTCTAACATTCTATACAAGTTTCAATAATAATTGTGCTCCTGCCAGTAAGCTTGACCATGATCTTAAAAATCAGGTAATTCATTTTTTTTGGAAAATAAGAGCATAATTGGTCAATGGCCCTATTTGGCACTTATATATTCTTGACACTATGGAAAAAACCCAAAAAATATTATCTTCTTCTGAGTTATTATGCTCCTATTATGACCAAAATACAATTTTGGTTGTAGACTTAGTTTTTTTTTTAAGACTATAGGAAAATTTTTCCTATGTGGTATATTTGCTGATGTGGCTATTGATGTGTCATTCTGGGTCCAAATGGAACCCTGAGGTGATACCATGTCACCCTCCTGTCCCACCTAGCCTTGCCCCATCATCCTTCATCATCTTCCTTCTCTTACCTCTCTCCTCTTTTCCCTTTATGCCGACCTTAAACATTAATATTTTATGGGCCCCACTTGTACCAAATACCCAAGTGGAAGAAATCTAAGTTTGGATGGAACATGGATACCACCTTATCTTCCAGGTCTACACGTGGTGCCCCTTCATTGGCCGCGGAGATGGGTGGGTCCCATCTCATACCCTTACCTCAGTGTGCAAAATTTCTTTCCTCTCAATCCAATGATAGAGATTAAGGGAGATAAATGGTGGAGAAGCCTTATCACATTGCTAAAATGCATGAGGGTTAACACCCCCTATGCACTGTGACACGTGAAATTTCATGCTTCCTAGATTGAATGATGGAGAATAGTCGAGATCAATGGTGGAGAGGCCATGCCGCATTGCCAAAGTGCTCAGGCATTAACACCCCCCTCTGTGGTGTGACACTCCAAAAATTTCTTGATACATGGCACATTTTTAGTGGTGTCACATCGCTAAATTCCTTGGGAAAAAATTCTTCGCTACCCATGTGATACCGCTTATGGTATCGAGATATACCACCATGCTCATGTGGCTCCCATGTCACCTACTAGACTCACCACCGCACACTACATACCTTGCCACCATGCCACTAAATTCCAACGTGATCCTACCACCATGGAATTCCATGTCACCTCTTCTACAACACTACCACATGGCCTCCACACCATGCTGACTTCATGTACGGAAAACCACTCGATTTTTTTTGAATTTCATAATTTTTCCAAATCTTCAAAAATTTTGAATTTTGCAAAAATGTCCCAAAGTCATCATTTCTTATTTGACCTCCATGGAAGCTCTAAAATTAAGCTTACCATGGCCAATTTTTCCCTTGTATGTCTCAAATCGATTTCTGCAAACAACCAATTACCTCCATGCGTGACCGATTCACATTTCTAGGTAGGAATTCCTCTTGAATTCACTCATAAATTGGGGATTTTTGCCTAATTTCACCATGGATACCCAAAAAAATTGTAAATTCAGCCAATTATAGTATTGAATTTACCCATTTAGAGGTTATAAAATAGGTATTTTAACCACTGAATACAAATCTCCCAAAATTACAGGAAATTCCCAATCTTTTCTCTGAAAATTTTAACAAACAATTTGCAAACATCCTCTAAGATTTAATTCTACAAATTTAAATTATATATGTTGCGTACGGTACATGCAGGATCAATGATGAACCTGTAGCTCTAATACCAATCAACAATGTCCCTCATCTTAACCAAGGAACAATACTTGCAGAAAATGCACATAAATTCCAAAATTTGTTTTGTTAATTAATTCTTGTAGCTTATGAGCTATGAATTAAACACATATTTAACTATATCATGACATCCAAAATTAAATGCATCTACAACATTCTAAATGAACATAATGCAACCACATAATCACCTACAACAACACATCAAAACCCTTCTCATGCATATGGAAAAAACACGACCATAAAACTCATAAGAAAACTCAGAAAATAGACAAACACTTATCTTTTTAAAACGTTTGTGCAACCAACTACTTGGGAAGGATGTTCCACCCAACTATAGACTTGTTTTTCAAAATTTCAACAACAAGTCACCCACAAGTTGGGGCTAGGAATACACAAGAGAAGGGATCCTCTCACAATCCACTCACAACTAAAATATCCCACAACCCAATTGTATTTTCCTACAACTCTATCGAATTTACTCTAGCTCTCTTCTTCTTTACTTTCCCAACCCAAAGAATGTACCCCTTCACTTCTCTCATCCCATTAGGCATCCCATTCATTTATCATGGTCTCTATGGGATGGGTAACTAGGAATCTCTCTAGTGGTAACTCAAGGGAACTCACTGGTAGGAAAACAACAACAAACACTTATTGTTATAGTGAAACTCACACAATAGTTCACTCTTTAGGCCTACCAACCTAGATCTTCAATATTCAACTCTAGAATGCTCCAAAAATGCTCTAGCATGATCCAAAATTATCCCATACTTCTTGGTCCAACTCCATTTCCCTCCTCCTTTCTATCTGCTCATTGTTCATGTAAAAACTAAATTGAAAAACAACCTACTCTCTCCCATACAAATTTTCTCTATTTTCCCAAGACAATTGACTACTCACTCTGCCTAATGTTGAATTTACTTCATCCCCGTGCTTCCAATAACTATGGGATGTGACTCTCACACCCATCATCTTACATGATTTTAATGATTGGGCTCTCATACACTCAAACAAAAAATAGAATTTATCCCCAATGATAATAAAATTCATGGAAATGATTTGAAGTAATACCCAGAATAAATTCCCCCCTTGCACCCCTCTTGGACACTCTTTTCTCTTGAAATGGAAAAATTATCCCCCATCTTTGTCCATATCCCCTAATGATTGACATCGCATTATATTTATTAAAATCAGAAAATACTATTCACATATTACATCGCTTGGCCATAACCACATTCATATCTACATTATGCATTAATTAAATTGGGGATTATAGTGGGGATGTTACATGGGAAGGATTCTAGAACCTTCTATAAGGGGAACACCTCATCCTTTGACCTATTCTCACATGTTTTTGCATGATTTGAGGGTTAGTTAGGGGGTACCCTTGTCCTAGGGTCTCCTTTTAACCGACACATGTGAAAAGGTTGAATATTTGCTCAAAATTAGCAGGGTTCCCTTCTTATCTCTCCTCCTTTGACTCACATGTGTGATATTAGTTGCATTTTTCTCACTTTGAGGAGGGTGCCCTAGATTTGAGGAGTTTTTTGTAACCTCCAATGGTTTTATCACGTGGTTTTATTCTAGAACATGGTATTGGCTCATGGTTTTACTCTTGCACATGGTTTCATTGTAGCTCATGGTTTTCTATGTATGTGTAGAGTCTCTGAGATACCTGTACAAAAGATCTAGCTAACAATGAAACATACATAGCTTCCAATGGTGCATGAAGGGAGAAGAAAAAAATTGGAGAAAAAAATGAAAGAATTTCTATTGTCTGAGTAAGAGAATGTTACAATACAAGTGATATACTTTGTATGAAACAAATAAATTTCCATAGTATCCAAGATAATATGAATTCAGAGTGTTCTAGAGAGATGTGAAAAACACTGATAGTTATTGGAGTCAACTACCACCTAGTCCTAGTTAATTTCCCATGAGGTCTTCAGTTAACTAGCTAAACCAGAGTGAAATGAGGAGGAGATCACTCACACATGTGGAATATGATTTATTGGTGATGATCCCAATGCAAGTGCACATTCATGGTGATGATCCCAAGGTTAGAATGCAACACTTGGTGATAAAGCCAAGCTTGACATGTAACACTTCACTCAACTAGTCTAACTGAAAGGTAATTGAGGATTGACTGGAGGGTATGTGGCACGCTTGTCTGGGGGAGAATATACTTAATGAGGGGAGAATATCTCATACTAAGGGAACCTCAATATAGCCAAATAAACTTAGGAAAAGAAAATGAAAGGAAAATCCTAGGTGTGTGTAATATCTCCAGCACACCCCTTGAACACTAATAAGGAGTATACATAATGAATGGGTCCTAGCAACCGAGGACATGTTAGGTACCCATGAAAAATGAAACTAATGAACAAAAAAATAAAGTGAGGAAAGAGGGAAAACCTCATGGGAAATACAATTGCTAGGAAATTGTGTCCTTCACTCCAAGACAATTGTGCAAACTATGGAATTTTTTCTCAGTGAAAGTCTTGGTGAAGATGTCGACAATCTTCTTAGAAGAAGGGAAATATTGCAAATTGATGACCTTGTCATGAACCAACTCCTTGATATAATGCATATGGATCTCAATATGTTTTTTCTATTTTTTCTGTACTAAATCTCAACAGAAATTGAGTGTGCTCTAGTTTTCACACCAGATCACAGTTGGATGGTGGAATTGAATGCCACAATACATAGCCACATTTATTGGATAGTGATGTTGATTGCTCCCCTGTACTCAACCTTTGCTGAAGATAGAGAAATACTTGACTACTTTTTTCTCAACCAAAATATTAGGCCAGATCCCAAACTCAACATTTACCCAAAGGTAGACTTGCAATTGGTGCAATCGCCAACCCAATCAGAATCGATGAAACCTATGATATCTAACTTGCAACCTAATGGTGCCCTGAAATTATCTGAGGATGTGCTTGGTAGCCTTCCAGTGTAACTCATGAGGATCCTACATTTACCTAGAGACTACCCCTACTGCATATTATAGATCTGGTCGAGTGTGGGTGAGATACAAAAGGCTCCCCACAAGTTGTCAATACAAGGTGATGTTCACCACTGGTGTATCCCGACCATCCTAAAATCTAACCCCATATAAGAAGGGTGTAGTTGCAGACTTGTAGTCTGTCACATGGAATCTCTCCATGAGATCCCAAGAATACTTAGCCTGAGATAGATTTATGCCTAAATCATCCTTGCTGATCTTGAGACCAAGAAAGAAATGGAGTGGACCCATGTCCGTCATCAAAAAAATTTCATGAAGAATTCCCTTGACTGCAACAATTTTTGAAACCGAGTTGTCGGTGATCAAAATATCATCCACATACATGACTAGGATCAGAAGTGAGTTGGTGGTCTTCAACATGTAGACATTGGGATTGTATTTTCATCTGAAAAAATTCTTGGAGAGAAAGCAAGAATCCATCTTTGCATACCATACTCTAGGTGTAATGTCCCCAAGGCCAATCTCAGTTGTAAATCTTGTTTACGAAATGAGTTGTAAAAATGTCTTATAGGATGGTGAGCCAAGTTTGTATAAGTTGGTGGGATTATGTGATTGTTAGGATAGAGAGCCTAAGGGTTGGAGGCCAAGGGCCTGATTTTGTACCTGTATGTATGTAGCACATTAATAAAATATAAACACCGCCGCGTGCAGACCGACCACGATGAATGAGTGATGGGGGACTGAGATTCCACAAAGTGGGCAAGGAATTAGGGGCTGGAAGGTGGGAAAAGGGGCTAAGTGTTGAGCCTAGGGGCTTAAGCCTTGGGAACAATATTTTATTATTATTCCAAAGAACATGTGCATTTTATGTTTTATTTTTATCCTAAGTTCCTGGCAAGGGGAAAACGTGAAAAGGGGATGCATGCTGATGGAACGCATGCAGTTCCAAGGGTGACAAGTGTCAACCCTGGTGCATGCAAATAAAATGGTTGAGATGAGCCGTGAGAGGGGTCCCTCCTCCATTCCACCAGACTGCCTGAGCATGTACGGAGCTCTAAACAGTACGACCGACCCAACCTATGCAAGAATACCTCGTGCATTTCTGAGAGTCGGGAAGCCTGTGCTCGTTTTGGAAAATCCAGGTTCACCCTCTCCATTCTGAGCCATGGAGTTTGTGTCGATCTCTGCGGGAATTTCTTGTCACGCAATCCTGAAAACCATCACCATGAGACCTTCCCGTCATTGTTGAGCCTGTTTGGGAAGCCTGTGTCTGTATTCCCGGTTGGCTGTGGTGGCCACGCAGAGCTGGCCTGCATGTGGCTTGATGGCCAGTGCAAGCTGTGATTGAGCCTATGTATGACCTCTCTCCAAGTGAGGGAGGTGAGTGTTGTTGGAAGATGCAGGTTGTCAGGCCTGTGAGAAACTCTTTCCAGGTGAGAGAGTTTGTTGGGAAGTGGTTTCTTCTAGAGAGTGTCCAGCACTAGCTTCGGGCTCTAAGACTTCTTGATCCAGCCTGTTGCCGAGACCCAGAGAGAGAGGTGTAGCACCGATGGACTGTGCTTATGAAGGTGTATACTCCCGAGCGGAACATGCATGTGGGGAATGGGAGTCTGGAAGTAGTGGGCATAAGATGGCATCCTAGGAAGAATCCTTCTAGTCATTCTGTGTTGTTTTCCCTGCAACCTCATCCTAGCCTAGGATCCCTTGCCTTGGGGTGGAGCTTAGTCCCAGCTTGGGGGTGACTCATTGCTGAGTGGACAAGCAATGTGGTCTAAGACTAGGAGGTTCGTGGAAGGCTTGCACGTGGATGGTGGAATCGCCAATGTTTTCAAAGATAAGTATCAGAAGATGTTTTATTCATAATTCTGCATCTCTGTGTAATTATAACTATCATGTATTCTGCTATGCATATCAATTTAATGTTAATGCTATTGATTGTATATTATAGCAGTAAATAATATGTTTTACTCTGAGCTCAAATGTATTCTTTACTTAAATGCATGTGGATTATATAATGCCTGTATGAGCTATGTAAAAGAGTGTTACAAATTGGTATCAGAGTGATTAAGCCCTGGTAACAAAAATAAAAAGGTGTGTTACAAATTGGTATCAGAGCCAAGGTTTCGACGTTGAGCCTAGATGGGCCAGTCGAGTGGTCTTTGGATTGAGAGTATGAGGAGAAATTGGGTATGGAGGACCGATTTCGGACCCTGGAATGCTCCAGATGTGTCAAGGAGTTACTTGACGTGCTTACAAGCTCAGGAGGTATAGCGGTGCTGTGAAACCACAACCGGTCTGGTATATGGCCACAGGGAGAGAGGACTCCACACCAGAAGTGTTGGAGCCTTAGGATCAGTTCGGGAGGGAAGGTGAACCCTCGTGACCGTCAGATCTAGGAAGTGTGCGCAGGGTTTAAAAACACTTTGGAGTTGCACAAGAGCATGGGAATCGTGATACGTGAACTCCCAAAAACCCGAGAAGATCTACGCTGTAGATATGGGAGGAAGGTTCAACCATTAGATCTGGTGGAGTCGTGATCGAGTTAGTGACAAAAACCTTTCAGATTTCACAAAGTCGAGAGATGGGAAGTGAGGGAGGAAAACACCTCTGAAACCCGAAACCCGAAATCCCGAAACAATCTACAATGTAGATCGTAGGAAGGGAGTTGACCATCAGATCAAGTGAAAGAGTAAACCGTAATTTGGGATTTCGGCAAATGGAAGTTCGAGATGTGGGATGCACGAACTCCCGATGCCCGAAACCTTGAAACGCCGAAAAGATCTGTGCCGTAGATCCGAGGAAGGAGTCTAACCGTTGGATTTTTCTTGGAATGGACGTGGGCATATGGATGTGTACCACGTGCCAGTGAGTCGAAAAGATAGGTGAGATTGGTGGGACCCGATGACATCATAGAAGGTGACGTGGACCCTCCTGAACGTGCCATGCGCCACCATGGTTAAGGGCGACAACTGTACTGTGGGCCCGGAGAGTAAGGAGATAGAAATTTCGGAAGTTTGGGATTGAAGCGGCAAGAGACTTGGAATCACTGCTTTGTAAACTCCCGGGTACCGAAGAATCGAAAACTGAAGTGCCAAAATCCCAAAATCTCTACCATAGTTGGCGATAACTGTTTTGTGGGCCCAGGGAAAAGAGGTTGGAAGTTCAGGAGTCGAGAGTCAGAGAGGGAAGCAAATGCGAGAACCTTCGGGGGACCAAAACCCAGAAATCCCAAAGTCCCAAACTTTTCAAAGGACATAAGAACTGTCGAGGATTTAACTATTGGATCCTCGTGGACAAAAACCCCGAAAAATGAAGTCCCGAAAATTGCAGAGCCGACAGAGCTCAAAAAACCTTATGAAGTCAAATTTTTCTCACTCACGTTGGTTTATGATTATTGTGATTTTATTAAAGGTTTAAGGCCTGACAAACTTCGGATTGATTTCACATTGCATGTGCAGAGTTCAACGAGTATCAAGATGTAGAATTCCCGCAGAAACCCCGATAGATCTAGAATTCTAGTTAAATTGAACACATGCAATTTGATGATATTCAAGAGATGAGAGAAAGTTTTTGCTCCATAAATCAAAGAATTATATTAATCAAAAATGAATATACATGAGAAACCATCCTCAAAAAAGAAGAGAGGAGGTGAATATATAGAATTTCCAACATAGAAATTCTAGTAAAAAAAAACTAGAAATAGCTAAAATAGGTGTCATAAGCTAAGGGAGACCACATAGTTCGACCTAGATCACTAAAGATACATGTCACACACTCATTAATGTCCACAAGAGTTAATTGATGCACATTATCTCACTTAATCTCACTTAACTGACAAGAGAAGCAGTTCCAACTCACTTAATTGACCCGAAATAGTAGTTACTAATAATAGTAACAACAAAAATCATTAATTAAGGAATAAATCTCTCACTCAAAGAGGAGGTGCGCATTCCCCAATAATAGATGAGTTTTTGCATGGGGAAGTTGGAATAAATCAAGGATAAATCAAGAATAAATCAAGAAAATCAAGAACCGGGAGTTGAGTCTTGATCTAAAATTAGCAGTTTTTCCTAAAATCTAGGGATGAGGTGCCCTTCTTCTCTATGTGGCCAAATTAGGTGAAATAAAGTGTAAATGAATGTATTAACCAAGATCTATGAGTCTAAGCTAGGTATAAACTAATGCAAGTTATGAATATGCTCCAACACCCCCCCTTAATCCTAACTGTAATGACAAAAAATTTGAGTCCCGACAACTTAGCCATTTTAGGTACTCATTGCATAAAAGAACTCCTCATGAAAAGAGGAAAGAGGGAAAACCTCATGGGAACCCCNAAATGTTGAGTGGCCAAAAGTGACCTACTTAGTTGTCTCCACCACTCCAAGCATAGCTCTCAGTTCTGAAAATTTATTTTCAGTGAAGGAGTTGGTGAAGATGTCTGCAAATTGCTGCTCTATGGGGCAGTACTGCAGTGAAATGACTTTGTCACGGATCAACTTGCGGTTGTAATGCATGTGAATATCAATGTGCTTGGTCCTTTGCCTTTGAACTAGATCAATCGATATCTGAATGGACCCCTGATTGTCACAAAATATGACAGTCGGAAGTGGATACTGAATACCAAACTCGGAGAGAAGCCCCTGCAGCCAAACAACGTGTGTAGCTGCATTCACTGCACCTCTATACTCTGCCTCTACTGTAGATAAAGCAATCATGGATTGCTTCTTGATAGAACAACATAATGGCCCTGAAACAAAGTTGAAAACATAACCAAAGGTGGACTTGCAGTCTGTACCATCGCCATACCAATCAGAATCTGTGTACCCAATCAGTGAAAGTGGGCAATCTGCAGCATAAAAGATACCAAAACTGGGAGTACCTTTCACATATATAAGGATTCTCTTTGCAGCTTTCCAATGAAGCTCATGAGGCTCCTGCATATATCTGGAACAAACTCCTACTGCAAAAGAGATATAAGGTCAGGTGTGAGTAAGATACAACAAACTCCCAACCAACTACCGATACAGTGTACTGTCCACCAATGGTGTAGTACCCGCATCCTCAAATTTGACCCCCGAAAGAAAGGGAGATGTTGCTGGATTGCATTCTGTCATATAAAAGCAGACAATTAGATATGATGCATACTTAGACTGTGTCATCTTGATCCCTGAAGTAGACTGAGAAACTTCAAGACCAAGAAAGTAGTGCAACAGTCCCAAATTTGTAATGGAAAATCGATCGTGCAATGTTGATCTTGCCGAATCAATAGCTGAAGTAAGGTTCCCTGCCATCAGTAAGCCATCTACATAAAGTAATATCAGAAAAAGGGAATCATCATGTTGCATCAAATAAACATTCAGATCATATTTGCATCGAATGAATCTAATGGAAAGATGGAAAGAATCCATCTTTGCGTACCAGGCTCTGGGAGCCTGTTTTAGGCCATACAAAGATTTCTTTAATATGCAAATGAGGGAAGAGTTCTGAATGTATCCCTATGGCTGATACATATATATATCCTCCTTGATATCTCCATGAAGAAATTCACTCTTCACATCCATGTGGTGAACTTCCCATCTGCGAGAAGCGGCAATGTCCAAAACTAGTCGAATGGAGTCCATTTTTGCAACAAGTGAAAATGTCTCTGTGTAGTCTATGCCATGTACCTGTGAGTATCCTTTTGCAACCAGTTGAGATTTGTAATTTATTATCTCACCATCTGCAACAATCTTTGTTCGATATATCCATCGGCATCGAACAAGATTTCTTCCTTTCGGAAGTGGAACCAAGTCCCATGTGTTGTTTTCCATAACAACAGAGTACTCTTCATCCATGGAAGCCTCCCAAAGTGGGTTTGCAGCAGCCTCAGAGTATGAATTTGGATCTGAACCAAGTGACATATAGAAATGTATGGGAAACAAATTTTCTGTGGCAGCCAGGGCTTGAGGAGCCCCAAAAAACTGTGATCTAGTCCTTCTTGTATCTGCAGGATCACCGACTAGTTCACTCGCATCTTGTAGGGTTTTCTCTGCCCAAGTTGGAAGCTAAGTTGGAGAATCCATGACCTGCTCCTCATCCTCTGTATCAGACCTGAAAGGATGCTCTGATGGCTGTTCTAAAGTGCTCAAAGAATTTTTTGACTCCTCCTCATCAGTGACAACAAGCGATTCCTCGACAGGGTCTTCTAAAAAATCATGCAGTGATTCTTCTTCAAACTTCACACTTCGAGCTAGAATGAAATTTTCTGTGTGAGAGTCTAGAAATATATATCCTTTGACACCTTCAGGATATCCAAAAAATATGCATTCAACACTTTGAGGCTCCAAAGCCTTCCTCTTATCTGTCGGAATGTGAGCCCATGCTCGTGAACCAAAAATACGAAAGTGCGACACTTTCGATTTCTTACCGGTCCAACATTAAAAAAGAGTGGTGCCTTTGAGTGATTTGTGAGGAACTCGGTTCTAAATTTATGCTGCACAATTAATAGCTTCATCCCATATCTTGGGAGCTAATGATTTCGACTATAGCATACAATTTTCCATCTCTTTTAAGGACCGATTTTTCCTCTCCGCAACATTGTTCTGCTGTGGTGTATATGGCACTGTGTGTTGTAGTTGTATACATGCATCAATACAAATTTGTTGCACATATTTGTTGACATACTCCCCCCCATTATCAGGACAGAGTATCTTAATCTTACACCCAGACTCATTCTCAGCAAGTGCTTTAAATTCTATAAGGCATTCAAATACTTCCGATTTTAATTTAAAAAAAAATAGCCAAGTAAAGCGAGAGAAATCATTTATGAAGGTGAGTACATATCGATCCTTACTAATTGAAGGCTGCAGGAATGGGCCCATGATGTCACTGTGAATCAGACCAAGAGGTGAAGAAGCTCTCGGTGCCTTCCCTTTGTCAAACGTTTTCTCTGTATGCTTGCCAAGAATGCATCCTTGACATACACCACTTGTGAATTTAATAGCTGGCAATCCTTCTACCATGTTTTCCTTGCTGAGTTGATGCAAGTACTTATAGTTTAGATGGCCAAATATTTCATGCCATAACCTGCTGATATCATTATATTGTGATTGAAATACAGTGCTAATAGATTTAGGAACAAAGTGGGAGAAGAAATACAAACGAGAACTGTGATCTGCAATTCCATGTGCAAGTTGTGAGCCTGTGGAAATGTCAGTAATCACTGTGGAGTCCGGAGTGAACTCCACCTTCCTTCCAGAGCCGAAATGAGTGATCTGATATATCAAGAGAAGATTTTTGGACAGCGAGGGAACATGAAGCACATTTTTGAAGCAGCCCCCTTCAAGATCAACAATTCCTTCTCCGCACACCTTTGCAGGTGTGGCATCTCCCAAGTAAATTGGGGATCTGGTGCTTTCTTTGATGGAGGAAAATTCATCTTTTGATGTAGTCATATAGTTTGATGCACCTGAGTCAAGGATCCAAGATGATGGAGTGGATGTGACAACCATTAAAGCATGACCATGTCATGATTTCCCTCCCGTTTTGTTATCATCTTTCTTCTTTTCATTTTCGGGCACCGTGAGATTGTGTTGTTGCAATTGCTTAGCCATCTCATTGATAATCTTCCTCATACAATTTTCTTCGGGATGAAAATATTTGGAACAGCAGCTGCAAAGCGTTCTTTCCTTCTTCTTCTTCTTACCCTTTGGCTCAGAATATTTCTCTAAAGATTGTGCGAATCTCTCCTTCTTCGATTCAAGAAATTTACTTGTTCTTTTTTTCTTGTCTTTTCCACTACTCTTTGGAGCATCAGTAGCCGCAAGTGATTGGTTCTTAGAATGCTTGATGGCACCCATTTGGACTAACTTAGCTTTCTCTTGAGTCAATGCTGCAATGAAATCATTTAATGGAGGCATTTTCCATTTTTCCTGAGTCAATTTAGATGCTTGAAAAGATGAGACAAATACGGAATATTCAGGGCCGAGTTTCGAGAGAATTGAAAGGAAGAGTTGTTCTTCCTCTTTCGTGACTCCACATGCATTAAGTTCAACGAGGAGGAATTTGAACTTGCTGAATAATTCTTGCAGGTTGCTGAAATGAATTGGACTTAGGGATATGAGTTCATTCTCCAGTTGATGCACTCTCATTGCATCTTTCTTGCCGAATAGTCCTTCCAATGTGGTCCAGACCACATCGGGAGTAGTGGCTCCACTGACATGAAAGAGGAAATATCTGGAAATTGATAGGCATATCAACCCAATTTATTCATATAATTTATTGAAATACATTATCTTCTCCGCTGCAGTAGTCGGTTCTTTCTCCATTCCCATTGTTACCTGGTAAAGCCCTTTGCTTTGGAGGAGCAGATAGATCTCTATCTTTCATTCGAAGTAATTGAAAGGATTTAGAATGAGTTTTGTGGGCTGAGAGAGATGATCCATTTATGCTTTCTTCACCTCCTGATGATCTATACCTACAAATAAAACCATGTACAATCCACTCTATTCAATCCACTATATTCAATCTAGCTCTGATACCATGTAGAATTCCTACAGAAACCCCGATAGATCTAGAATTCTAGTTAAATTGAACACATGCAATTTGCTGATATTCAAGAGATGAGAGAAAGTTTTTTCTCCATAAATCAGAGAATTATGTTAACAAAAAATGAATATACATGATAAACCATCCTCAAAAATAAGAGAGGAGGTGAATATATAGAATTTCCAACATAGAAATTCTAGTAAAAAAAAACTAGAAATAGCTAAAATAGGTGTCATAAGCTAAGGGAGACCACATAGTTCGACCTAGACCACTAAAGATACATGTAACACACTCATTAATGTCCACAAGAGTTAAGTTATGCACATTATCTCACTTAATCTCACTTAACTGACAAGAGAAGCAGTTCCAACTCACTTAATTGACCCGAAATAGTAGTTACTAATAATAGTAACGACAAAAATCATTAATTAAGGAATAAATCTCTCACTCAGAGAGGAGGTATGCATTCCCCAATAATAGATGAGTTTTTTCATCGGGGAGTTGGAATAAATCAAGGATAAATCAAGAATAAATCAAGAAAAATCAATAAAATCAAGAACCAGGAGTTGAGTCTTGATCTAAAATTAGCAATTTTCCCTAAAATCTAGGGATGAGGCGCCCTTCTTCTCTATGTGGCCAAATTAGGTGAAATAAAGTGTAAATGAATGTATTAACCAATATCTATGAGTCTATGCTAGGTATAAACTAATGTAAGTTAGGAATATGCTCCAACACAAGAAACCAGTTAATCGACGTTGAGTATAGAAATGGAAGAGGTGCGGATTGCCTCCATTTCAGAGGATGAAAGAGAAGGAAGAGATGTCAACCTAGGAGTCGAAGGATCAAAATCCAATGGGCATGGAAGAGAATTAGACAAGGAAGAGCACATAATTAAAATCATTGAAGGATTGCAAATAGATGCCTAGGCACGCTGAGCTAATAGCCGAAATCTCATGAAAGTTAGGGATCGACAGGGTGAATTCAACTTAAAAATGTTGAAGAGCCTGGAAAGAATAGAAAAGAAATTGGAAAAAGAGAGTGACACTAGCAGATCAAGAAGTGTCAGAACCACTGAGAGGAGAAGAATATCAAGGAGTTGTAGAAGAAATTAGCGTCTCTCCCTGAAGCATTATGGCAGGGAAACACACAGTAGTTCAAGCCCGTCCCCTACCAGAAAACACCAAAAATATGGAAAGGATGAATTGAAAGGGGAGATGAACAAGATCAAGCCTCCAATATTTGATGGAGAACATAAGAAGGAGGAAGATGCCAATACATGGTTGCTTGGCATGAAGAAATATTTCCAACTGCAGAACTACTCCGCTCATGCAGAAGGAAGAATTGCAATGTACCAGCTAAAAGGAGAAGCATCCATGTGGTGGGATCAATTTGTGCAAGTGCAGCACATTAGAGAGAAAGATATCCCTTGGAAGGAGTTTAAGAGGTATTTCGAGAAGAAATACCTGACCAAAAGATACTATGATAGAAAGATGAAGGATTTCTTCGAACTCAAACTAGGCAGCATGACCATTGATGAGTACGAATGAAGTTTCTTGGAACTGCTGAAGTATGTTCCATTCATCAAAGATGAGACTGTCAAGATTCAGAGGTATCTGAGTGGACTTCCACCTTCCATCGGTGATAAGATTTAGTATGATGATCCTAAGACTATGGAATAAATAATAAGAAGGGTGAAATGCTTGTATGAACAACAAAGAGAAAAGCCTACCATTCAGAAGGCTTGGAATGATCAGAGGAAGTTTAAGAAGGAACAGAGGCAGAAGGGAAACAAACCTCCCTTTTTCAGAAATAATCCTCAAGGACAACCATCATTTAGAGAGATGAGAATGGATGAAGTGGGAGAACAAAGGCAGAGATAGACGCCCATTCAGTGTTGGTGCTGTAAAGGGGACCAAAAATACATAGATTATCCCCATAAAAATGGCAAAGCAAGAGTTGTCCATACTATTCAACAAGCTGAAACAGTGGAGGACATGGGCAGCAGGATGCCAAGGATCTACGCAGCCCTAGACAACAAACAAGCAGAATTTCAATCGCACATGATTGAAGTGGAAGGTATGATTAACAACTGACCACTTATTATTTTAATTGATTCAGGGGCTAGCCATAGTTATGTAGATCCTAGGGTAGTGGAAAGTTTTCATTTAACAAGAAGCAAACATGAAAAGTCTTGGCTAGTGCAGTTGGCCACAGGAACCAAAAGGAAGGTCACTGAATTGGTTAAGTCTTGTTCAGTGGACATGGGTGGATTGAGCACTAAGGCTGAATTGAGTATTCTGCCTTTAGGCTCTTACGACTTCTTAATTGGGATGGATTGGTTGGACCAACACTATGCCCTTCTGGACTGTTGTAACAAGAAGTTCACATGCCTGAATGAAGAAGGAAATCAAGTAACAATCCAAGGAATTCCCAGAGCCGTGGTTGTTAGAGAAATCTCAGCCATGCAGCTGAAGAAGTGTTACAGGAAAGGTTGTCAATTATTTACAACTCATGTGGAAGAAGAATCCAGAGATGCAGTCTCAAATATTGGAGACCATGAAGTACTCACAGAGTTCAAGGACATATTTCAAGAGGTACCTGGACTACCTCCAAAGAGAGACATCGATTTTTCTATAAATTTGATGCCAGGAGCAGCTCCAGTTTCGAAATCTCCTTACATAATGAGTATGTCAGAGCTGAAAGAGTTACAATTACAGCTTGAAGAGCTTCTAAAGAAGGGGTACATTCACCCCAGCATGTCACCTTGGGGTGCCCCGGTCCTGTTCGTGAGGAAGAAGGATGGGACGTTGAGGTTGTGCATTGATTTTCGACAGTTGAATAAGGTAACTGTCAAGAACAAGTATCCTCTGCCGATGATCGATGATCTTTTCGATCAGTTGAAGGGTGAGAAAATATTTTCAAAGATAGATCTCTGATTAGGATATCACCAGGTGAGAATAAAAGATGAGGACATCAGCAAGACCGCCTTTAGAACAAGGTACGGTCATTATGAGTTCACGGTGGTGCCATTTGGATTGTTAAACGCACCTGCTGCTTTCATGTGCTTAATGAATGGTGTATTCAAGGACTATTTAGACAAGTTTGTCATAGTCTTCTTGGACGACATCTTGGTGTATTCCAAGTCAGAGGAGGAGCATGAGCAACACTTAAGAATGGTGCTGCAAGTGTTGAGAGAACACTAGATGTATGCCAAGCTGAGAAAATGCTCATTTTATCAAAGGCAGATCCATTACTTGGGACATATTATTTCAGAAGAGGGGATCGTTGTGGATCCTGAAAAGGTTGAGGCCATCCGAGAATGGTCAGTGCCAAGGAATGTGGCGGAAGTTAGATGTTTTATGAGTCTGGCAGGCTATTACATAAGGTTTATAGCAGGGTTCTCAAAGTTATCTCACCCTATTACTTCCTTGCAAAGGAAGGAGAAGAAGTTTCAGTGGACTGAAGAGTGTGAGAGCAGTTTCTAGTGATTGAAGCAGTTGTTAACCAACGCTCCAATCCTGAATATTGCAGATCCAAATATGGATTTTGTGGTGTGCACAGATGCGTGTAAGGAGTTCTCAGCCAAGAGGGATTTATAATCTGTTATGAGTCCCAAAAGATGAAAGAGCATGAAAGGAATTATGCCACTCATGATTTAGAGATGGAAGCAATCATCCACGCATTGAGGAAATTGAGACATTACCTCATGGGAAGGAGATTTGAATTGAGAATAGACCACAATGGTCTGAAGTATTTATTTGATCAGCTGACTTTAAATGCCAGGCAAACTAGATGGCTGGAGTTTCTGTGTGAATATGAGTTTGATATCAAGCATATCAAAGGGAAAGAAAATAAGGTGGCTAATGCACTCAACAGAAAAGTGCATGAATTACATGCTACAACCATTAGCATGTACAAGACTGAGATTAAGGACAAAATTTTGGAAGCTGCAAATGTTGATTTGTAGTACAGAGGTCTGGTAGCAAAGCTACAGTAGCGTGAGAGACCACAGACCCAGGGAAGTTACACCTTGGGAACTGATGGCTTACTTTTGTATAAAAACAGAGTATATGTACCCAATGTCCAAGAATTGAAGCTGACAATTCTAAAAGAAATGCATAACATGGCTTATGTTGGACATCCTGGATATCAGAAGACTGTGGCAGCAGTCAAAATCCATTACTTTTGGTTGGGTCTGAATAAAGAAATCACTGAATACATCACCAGATGTATGGAGTGCTAGAAAGTTAAGGCTGAGCATAAGCACCCAGCAAGCTTGCTGCAGCCTTTACCCATTCCTAAGTGGAAATGGGAAGTGGTGACAATGGATTTTATCATAGGATTGCCCAGAACAAGCAAGCAGCATGATTCAATCATGGTGGTGGTGGACAAGCTTACAAAAGTTGCCCATTTTATTCCACTGAAAATCACTCACAGGGCAGCAGATGTTGCTGATATCTTCTTAAAAGAAGTGGCACGCTTGCACAGAATTCCTAAGACAATTGTGTTTGATAGGGACCCGAAATTCACCTCGAATTTCTGGAAAGGACTGTTTAAGGGATTCAAAACGAATCTAAACTTTAGTACAACGTATCATCCTGAGTCTAATGGTCAGACAGAAAGAGTGAACAAAGTAATAGAAGACATACTAAGAATGTATGTGATGGATAAACCATCAAGGTGGGAAGACTACCTGCATTTGGTAGAATTCGCCTACAATAATGGGTATCATACATCATTGAAGATGAGCCCATTCGAAGCACTTTATGGAAGAAATTGCACCACTCCAGTGAGCTGGGATAATCTAGCTGACAGAGCAATAGTTGGGCTAGAGTTGCTCAAAGAGATGGAAGACCAAATGATAAGAATTAAACAGAATTTGAAAGCTACCCAGGACAGGCAGAAAAGTTACGCTGATAAGAACATAACCCATAGAGAATTCAAAGTGGGTGATCATGTTTTCCTGAAAGTGAAAACTAACAGGAGTTCCCTGAAGCTGGGAAGTTGCGCCAAGTTGGCAGTAAGATTTTTTGGGCTGTTTAAAATCCTGGAAAGGATTGGGCCAGTTGCATACATGCTTGCATTACCTGCATCTATGACTGTACATAATGTGTTTCATGTTTCACTGCTTAAGAAATATATACGTGATGCTAATCATGTTATCGATTAGAATGTGATTCAGGTGGAACCAGAAGGTGTCCTGCAAGTGCATCCTGTGCGCATATTGGACAGGAAAAGAAAACAGCTCTGGAATCAAGCTATAGAGCTTGTAAAGGTCCAGTGGACCCGGTATGGTCCTGAGGACGCAACATGGGAGCATGAATATGTTATGCAGGCAGAGTACCCGCATCTTTTTGAAAATTTTGAAAAACTTGCAGATGTTGTGTAAAGTTGCACTGAGGACAGTGTAGAAATAAGGGAGGGGGATTGTAATGACCCCAAGGCCGAGCCCAGTTGTAAATATTATTTACGAAATGAGTTGTAAAAATGTCTTATAGGCTAGTGAGCCAAGTTTGTATAAGTCGATGGGCTTATGTGATTGTTAGGCTAGAGAGCCTAAGGGTTGGAGGCCAAAGGCCTGATTTTGTACTTGTATGTATGTAGCACATTAATAAAATATATACACCGCCGCGTGTAGACCGACCACGATGAATGAGTGATGGGGGACTAAGATTCCACAGAGTGGAAAAGGAATTAGGGGCTAGAAGGTGGGAAAAGGGGCTAAGTGTTGAGCCTAGGGGCTTAAGACTTGGGAATAATATTTTATTGTTATTCCAAAGAACATGTGCATTTTATGTTTTATTTTTATCCTAAGTTCCTGGCAAGGGGAAAACGTGCAAAGGGGATGCATGCTGATGGAATGCATGCAGTTCCAAGGGTGACAAGTGTCAACCCTGGTGCATGCAAATAAAATGACTGAGATGAGCCGTGAGAGGGATCCCTCCTCCATTCCACCCGTCTGCCTGAGCGTGTACAAAGCTCTGAACAATACGACCGACCCAACCTCTGCAAGAATACCTTGTGCATTTCTGAGAGCTAGGAAGCCTGTGTTCATTTCAGAAAAGTTGGGTTCACCCTCTCTGTTCTGATTCATGGAGTCTATGTCGATCTCTGTGGGGATTTCTTGTCACGAAATCCTAAAAACCATCACCATGAGACCTTGTCGTCATTGTTGCGCTTGTTTGGGAAGCCCGTGTATGTATTCCTAGTTAGTTGTGGTGGCCACGCAGAGCTGGACTACGCGTGGCTTGCTGGCCAGTGAAAGTTGTGATTGAGCCTGTGTATGACCTCTCTCTAGGTGAGGGAGGTGACTGTTGTTGGAAGAGGTAGGTTTCCAGGCCTGTGAGAAACTCTTTCCAGGTGAGAGAGTTTGCTGGAAAGTGGTTTCTTCCAGAGAGTGTCCAGCACCAGCTTCGGGCTCTAAGACTTCTTGATCTTGCTTGTTGCCGAGACCCAGAGAGGGAGGTGTAGCACCGATGGACTGTGCTTATGAAGGTGTATACTCTTGGGCGAAACATGCATGTGGGGAATGCGAGTCTAGAAATAGTGGTCGTAAGATGGCATCCTAGGAAGAATCTTTCCAGTCATTCTGTGTTGTTTTCCCTACAACCTCAGCCTAGCCTAGGATCCCTTGCCTTGGGGTGGAGCTTAGTCCCAGCTCGGGGGTGACCCACTGCTGAGCGGATGAGCAGTGTGGTCTAAGGTTGGGAGGTTCGTGGAAGGCCTGCACGTGGTTAGTGGAATTGCCAAGGTTTTCAAAGATAAGTATCAGAAGATGTTGTATTCATAATTCTGCATCTCTGTGTAATTATAACTATCATGTATTCTACTGTGCATATCAATTTAACGTTAATGCTATTGATTGTATATTATAGCAGTAAATCATATATTTTACTCTGAGCTCAAATGTATTCTTTGCTTAAATGCATGTGGATTATATAATGCCTGTATGAACTATGTAAAAGAGCATTACAAATTGGTATCAGAGTGATTAAGACCTGGTAACAAAAATAAAAAGGTGTGTTACACTAGGAACCTAGTTGAGGGCATAGAGCGACTTTTTGAGTCAACACACTAAAGATGAATTCTACATGAATCCATGTGGCTGCTCCATATAAATTTCGTATGAGAGATCCCCATGAAGAAAATAATTATTCATGTCCATATGATGTACTTCCCATCCCCTAGCCACTCCAATGGCAAGGGCCAACTTGATGGAATCCAACTTTGCTACTAGAGAAAATGTCTCATCATAGTCGATCCCATGGATCCGTTGAAATCTCTTAGTAACCAATCTTTCCTTATGTATGCTCACCTGTCCATGCGCTACATTTTTGGTCTTGTAGACCCATCTGCATATGACAAACTTGATTTCTGAAGGAAGTGGAACCAGATCCCAAGTTTGTTTCTCAAGGAGATATGTGTACTCCTCCTGCATGGTTTCTTCCTATAAAGGGTTCCCTGTAGCCTCTTTGTAGGTCGACAGGTCTAAAGACTGAACCATATAATAGTGCAAAGGAATAATGGGATCAGTGGAAGTGATTACATGAGGAGGATCCTAAAAATGATATCTGGTCCTCTTCAGATCTGCTAGATCCCTAGCAAGATCTCATGCATCATGAAGTGTGGACTATGCCCACTTGGGCATATGCTCTAGCTCCTCTTCTGCATGTACTGACTCTGCATCTGAATTCTCTAACTATGCATCTATATACTATGAATCCTCCAACTTTGTATTGGAACTCAGATCTATGGTGTGATCCAAATGTGTGGACTCATCATCCACAATTGGTAGAAGTACAAAGAACTTTGCATGTGGCTCATGTGGAGCATGCGAGGGAATTTCTTTGAAATGGACATTGTGCTCAATTATGAGTTGGTCTATAGAGAGATCAAGTAATTTTTATTCCTTCACACCATTGAGATAAATGACAAAGATGCATGGGTGGATTTGTGGATCTAATTCTTTCGTCTTCTTAGAGGGAACGTGGGCCCATGCATGTGATCCAAAGATACTAAAGTGGGTGAATTCCAGTTTGTTGCTAATCCAAGCCTTGAAATGAGTCCTATCCTAAACATATCTATGAGGAGATTTGTTCTGAATGTGTTTGACACGTTTAAGTTCCTCAGGCCAAAGCTTGGGAGGATGTTCCTTGTAGCATGCAATTTGCCATCTCTTTGAGAGATCTTTTTTTATGCTCAACAACTTGTTGAATGCCATATGTTTTTTCCCTTCCTTTTTTCCTTTCGTTTTCCTTTTATGAATTTTCCCCTCCCATAAAATTTCTTGGCCATGTATCATACACCTCCTTCACCCCTCTCTTTGTTTTATCATGCTTACCATACTTAACCATTTCCATCATACTCACGGACTTGTTTTTTAATTCCTTTTCCTTTTTCATCCAGGTCAACACTTAGTTTATTTTTTTCATCACAGAATCATGGACTTGCGGAATTGCATTTGATTACTTTTATGCCTCTCAGAATCCATCCGAAATGTATCAATACTTAGTTGTTTCATTCATCACAGACTCACGAACTCACAAAATCACAGACTTTCATTTTCATTTGCCGTGTCCCCTTATTTCATGTTTCTTGAGTCACATTAAATTCTATTTTCATGAAATCAACTCCTAAATTCACTTATGAAGAGGTCATTAATTAATGATGTTTAGATCAAGGAAAATTACATTTATTTCAAATTAATGATTTCACCAAGGAAATCTAACTCAAGGGTCATTTTACTATGCTAAGTGATATTACGAAGAAGTTTTCCAACATTTTAAAGATGGTCGTGAGGAAAAAACATTTTTGTGAGGATACTTTGAACTTGTTCGTCAGAGAAAACCCGAATTACCATTGGTCCAGGTCTTATCAGTACTATTCAACATTTCATGATAGAGACAACCATAAGGTGTGGACATCAGGAATAACTCTCGCAAGTTGCATTTCATAGGTTTTCAAATGTAAAGATATCATCACTTGGTGCATTGAAAAGTTCATCCATAACAAAAGAACCATCCAATTGCAAAGCGACTCCCTTGTTTCATTAGCGCCTTTGGTTTTTAAGAAAATGTTAAAATTACCATAGCTGAACTTGGTTTACAAAGGAGAAGAGGCTAGAAATTTTTTGAAGGGAAAAAAATGAAATTGAACTCTTGCAAGAATATCTACAAGATCCAGCCTCAATGCCATAATACATATCCAAGATTCATGTGAGTTCTTGGTCAAGATTCTACAACAACTATTCATCGGTTGGCATTATACATCCTGCATTTTACGACCTATGCGAATGCAATCTTCGACTAGGAAAAGATCATATCAAATGAGGTTACTGCACAGATGATGAATTTAAAAAGTGAAAATAAGTTCTATATGTAATCCTATTTGATTTTCGCTATCACATACTATCATGGTTTCTAAGGTTTAAGTATCGACAAAAGGGTAAACTCAAAGGTGGACCCAACAACTATGTTGTATCAAGCTCTGTGGAGACAAAAGGTTGGCCATTATTTTTATGAAGTATATAATAATTTCATGTATAAATTCAAGAAATTTCTCTTTGGAGATGATACTTCCAGTATTTCTTTGGAAGCATCGACTTTTATGAATGGAAATGGAGTTTTCAAAAAAATGGATGATTATAACACGATCAAGATTTATTTTCTGATGAAACAACCTATATTTCTTCTGTAACATCCCCAACCACCAATAGGCCGGGAAACGCCACTACTTGGACACTTCACTTAGATCTGATACCATTTTGTAATGTCCCTAGCCCCTCAACATGTCACCCCGGGCAACGTCACTACATGACATCTCTCTTAGCTCTGATACCATTTTGTAACGTCCCTGACCACCAACCCCTTCCGGGTAGTGCTACTTAACTACTAAATCATTGTTTTTCTTTGCTCTGATACCATTTTGTCACACCCCCGGCCACCCAGGCTGGGCCATGCTATCTCGTTGAAATAACAATTATCATCTACCTATAAATATAAACATAAAAAAACAACATATTCTGCTAATACACATACTAATGCGGACATAACAATAAAAACATATGTGCAATGATCACAGGCAAAACCCATAAAGTAACAACATATACAAGCATTACTCATCAATTATAATGCTAACACAAATACACAACATGTAAATGAACATAAAAGTGGTACTTATTTTTTAATAGGAGACCACCAACTGTGTGCAGGCCTTCCACGAACCTCCCAACCATAGACCACGCTGCTCATCATGCTCGGTAGTGGGTCACCCCAGAGCTGGGACTAAACTCCACCGAGAAAGGGGATTCCTAGGCTTGGCAAAGACATCAAGGAAGTCACACAGAACAATAGGAAGGATCTTTTATCCCAGGAGCCACTTACACCCACAACCCACACGCCTCCTCCACCCCAGGAGGGTACACCTTCACTAATATGCAATTCCATCGGCTACTACACCTCCCTTACCTTGGGCTTTAACAACAGGCTAGACCAGAAGTCTCAGAGTATTGTAGCTGCTACATGACTCCCTTCTAGGAGAACTCACTTCCCAACAAACTCTCTCACCTGGAAGAGTTTCTCGCAGGCTTGACAACCTTCTTCTTCAATCCAGCTCCTAAGCAATACAACAACAACATTAAGCTAACACACGGGTGACGAAAACAACAAAAAATGGGTATGGACACCAAAAGTGGAAACAAACCAAGCTTAGCCAAAACTGGCAGCAACCGCCAACCACTATGACACAACATGACTCAGGAAAAAATACAAGTTCATTGGGCTTCACAGGAAATACGCAGAAAAACTCCAGTGTCTACAGGTTACTTGGTGCATGCATCTGTGGGGAGTATGGCGGACTTCCAGGGTGACTAACCCCGAGAGAGTGAAAACCGAATGGTGAAATATCATGACCATCCCCCAAATCGTGAGACTCGTGAATGAGATCCCTTACAACGAGCTGACTTTCCCACTTAAAATTGCATGCGCCCAGGTTGACACATGTCTCCCTAAAGCTGCATGATCTCCACTTAACACTCATCCCCCTTTCCCCTAGGAACTTAGGACGACGCAGATTATGTCAAACCTTAGCCTTTAGGAAATAATAATATAATAGTATTCCTTTATAGGTAAGCCCTCTAGCTTAGCCCCTATTCCTAGACACTTAGCCCATTCCCCACCTAGTGGAGTTTAGTCCCCCATAAATATTTCTTCGTGGAGGGTCTGCACGCAGCGATGTATAATTTTTATTAATGATTTTTAATAATTACATATACAAAACATGCTCCTTCCCTTAGCATCCTAGACTCTCTGGCCTAATCATGACATAAGCCTCCTAGATTATTATAACTTGGCTCACCAACCTAACAAACATGTTTAGAATTCATAATTACAACTAGGGCTCTACCGGGGGATATTACATCTTCCCTATTATGTTCCTAACAAATTCTTTATCATAGAAGTGGTGAGATAGTAAAAATTATGATTTCATACTTTTAATGAAAAAAGGAAAAAAAAGTTTATCCCCCTGTCTTGGAAGGTTGGTGAAATTCCTTTAAGAGGAGTTTCCAAGATTGATGAGCATGCTTCCTATTTTGACCAATTTAACATGATATTTGCAGAAGAAATCAAAGGGTTTGACCCTGATCACCTTTTTTATAACCACATAATATCAGTTGGGCTCAACCATGTACTTATCAATGCATTTATATTTGGAGAAGAAGAGGGTGATAGTCATGACCCTCATGTTCAATAAATTGATAGAAATGTTAACGATATAGAGACTATTGTAAGCAACACATAACATCACAAAGAGAGAGGAAAACACTCTAGTGAAAAGAATGCTCAATCGCCTTCCATTTCCCATAGAAGTGTTTTACCTAAGGTAAACCATCAGCCTGGAGCAACCCATCAAAGAAAAACCCTAAGTAATAATTCAGGAGATGATGAAGAGAGACCCTCCTCAGGGAAATTTAGAAAACCCCCATAAGATAAAAGTTAAAAGGAAAATAACCAATTCTCAACAAGGGGGAGGAGAAATAGAAGCACCTAAAAATTATATCTTGGTGGATGATATGGACCTATATGTTGATATCGAGAATATCCACTTCTCGGATGAAGAGGAACATGCTTATGAAAATGTACAACATGCTTCTAAAATTGATGTCCAGAATGAAATCTTTTCTGATGAAGAAACCTTTTTTGTACATAATGCCTAATTTGAAAAGGATTCAAAGAAAACGGTTTTGAAAAGGACCTCAAAGAGTACGAGGGGAAAATCATGGTATACCATTGACACCCAAACCATGTTTCCATAAAAATTGTCTTCAATTCACAAGGTCATAGTGGACACATTGGACTTTTCAATAGCTAATATGGAAGAAGAAAATGTTTGGCTAAAAGAAAGAGTTAATGAATTGGAAGAAACCCTCATACCTCCACCTATTTTGGCCATCCCAATTTCCATGATTTGGCCTAACAAAATTCTACAAGAAATTCCAGAGTCAAGTTCAAGAGTTAAAGGGATTTCAAGTTTGATTGTTTCCACTCGACATTTCGTCTAGGAAAATATAAAGAAAACAATGTCATTAATTTTAGAATTATGGGACTTGGAAAAGATGTTTGCCTCTCTCGACCTGATCAAAATCCATAATACTAAAGAATATTTGAATGTAGATTTAAAGAATGATGAAGGATTTTTCACAGATGGAGTTGCAATGTTCGTAGCAAAGATCTTGGTGATGACAAAGCAAATAAAAAAACATGAATATTTTCCATCCCAGGGTCATGTGAAGAAATTAAAGGAATGTTGGATCGAAAGAGTTAATACATTAAAGGGATTATTAAGTCAATTAAATCATTTGTCATGAAAAAGGATGGAATTATATTTAATTATTGTTGGCTTGGATATTACTGGTACCACCTATTAGCACTAGAAGTCACCCTCAGATTGCATATAAGGTAAGCCCATTACCCATCAGTTTATACAGTAAATGTAAATGAGTTTTAGGTGATCAAATGGAGAGGACTCAATGATAATAGCATTCTAACTCATAAATATGGACTAGCATGCATAAGCAATTGAGGTTTGGAATCGACTTCAGTTAGTAAATTGGAGTAAGGTTGAATAGAGGGAATACTTTGGTGAGGAGAGTGTAGAGGTATTTCATGGACATCAGGTCTTCCAACAGCCTAAGGAGGAAAAAATTAAACACAAGATCCTCTTGGATTCAAATTTCAAGGAAAATGAAAGAAATCATAACAACACTATAATCAAACATTCATCATAATACAGTTACAACAATTCATGTGAATCATTCATTCATGAACTCTCTCAGTATCAGAGGAAAATAAGATGGGGTAAGAAAGATGACTTAGATTAATCAAGAATTCTCAAATCAAATAGATAACCAGAGAACCAGTGTTCTTCATAAAAATAATTACAATAGCAGGGAGCCTAGCTCAACCATTCCACATTAACAAAATACTAAAACTGCCTATATATACTTAGAAATGTTGCAACCACCGGGAGTGTGATTGGACCACTGCATTAACGTTTTCAATCGGCGCTTGTTTTTTCAGATTGTGCATGCCTCCTCCTATCAGATGTGGGCCAGGTGAAATTATGTGTTTTACAGGAAAATCTATCCACAAGGAAGTTTCATATTAACAGTCTGCCTTCACGACCACTCTCCGCATGTTTTCCATTTATGGGGTGAGACAAGGTCTCAACTGCCGCCCCCATCTTCAATAACTACCTTCATTGGGATCAGGACGAGGCCTGAAACTCATGAATGCTCAGACGGTGCGTATGACTCCTGAGATTCAATTTCGACGTCTCGAGGCCATGCTGATCTTTTTCTATGACCAATATGGGCACTTTCAGCCTTTGGTGCAACTCCTTTTCATCGCTCCATCCTGCATGCGACCTTGGGTCATAACTTGGCGCTTATATGCAAAGGCACTTATATCCAAAGGCTCTTCAAGATTTCTTCTTTCGGGAGTCTTCACCCCACTTGATTTTAAATATTTTGATGCCCGAACTTGCGAAATAGATTTATTCAGATCAATAATCGGGCTTGATTTGAATTTGATGGCCACGATTTCTTCCTCGAAAACCCCAATCACCAGTTGCTCGATGCTAAATCCTTTGACTCACGAAACCGTGAATACTTGGATCTGGTGCCATGTGTCCCTCTGAATCAGATGATTCCTGTTGATTTCAGGTTTCAGGAGTTGGGACCTTTGACGAACAACTTTAACAACATTTCAAACTCCCAATTCCCATGATTATTTTCCACGGTTGATCTTTCCATATGAGACCTACGACCCAAATTAAATATTTCCTCAACCTTTTTACTTGGTCTGTGAAAAGGAGAGAGATAGGGAAAAATTATAGTCTTAGATAGAAACCACAAACCCATGGACTCCAACAAGTTTATGTGATAACTTTTGGCTCCACGGGGGATGGCATGCTCCCTGCGAGTTGCCAATAATAAGGAGTTCCAGTGCCTTAGCTGTTGGGTTATGGATTCGAGCTCAAACATTTATCTGAAGGCCGACATGTACACTATTCTACTTATAAAAAGGAAAAGAAACACACATTCTCCAGAAAAGGGCTTATTTATATACAATCCTAGGCTACTGATTTTTTACACAATGCTAGGTGAAAGCGAACTTCCACCATAGCCATTCAAACTGTTTGATAATTGAATCCTTCACTTCACTGCAAGTGATCCATAAAAAACAAGGAGAGTGTGGAAGTTGACTAATTTCATTCTTATGATTGCCCATATTACTTTCAAATGATGCTAAAAATATCAAGCCTGCATGCTCCAAATCATTTAAGAAGTATAACTCTATGTACTCATCGACAGGGTAATCAAACTGAAGGCAATGCATGATTAACTTATGGAAGGTTACCTTCATTGTGTCATAGCCGCTGATAGTTTGTTTGATGTCTTTTACATGCACACCTGATTGAATGAAAGACACATGCATCTGTGGGTCAAAAAGATGCTTCATAACTTTAGAACTGCCCGTGGGCTGATTGTTGATCATCTCTACACATACCGTGGGGATAGTGTGCTGCTCATCATGACTAGAATATTCATCAAAAATGGGTTGCCCCTCATATCTATGATCAATCTCTAAAACAACAATTTCTTCAAGAATATAACTGTAAAAAATATCCACTTCAAGAATAGCAGTAACGACTACTTTTAGTTGTTCATACACATGATTTTCAT
Source organism: Picea engelmannii (assembly GCA_009831015.1). NCBI lineage: Eukaryota > Viridiplantae > Streptophyta > Pinopsida > Pinales > Pinaceae > Picea > Picea engelmannii. Next base: position 17,375 of record ML792646.1, on the reverse strand, counting down.
CAAGACAGGGTTGTTCATTTGTGGGTGATGGATGAGAGATCAACTGGATACGAAAATACCTTTCACCACCTCCATAGCATTTACAAGGATTAGAATCATCATCATAAACTAGAATTGCGCCAAAAGGCTCCAAACAAAACATAGAAAAATTTTGTTCATCACCATCAATGGTATGTTCATAACAAAACTTTGACTCTTAACATTCAGAACATCTTGTTTCAGGGTGCTCTCTACTAGAAAAGCATTCATCACCAATTTTTTTGTCAACAACAAACAAGTCTTGGTAAATGTTTGAGACAGTGACCTCAGAAACAAGGTTGTCCAAGATACCTGCTTCGAGGACAAAAACATCCACAGTATTTCCTTCATAGGGACAACAAGTAAAACCTACCTCATGTTCAGAGTTGACATGATACTGACTTTGAATCCTACCACAAGCTCGGAGGTTCTCCTCCACTTCCTCAGTATCCATGAATAACTGTGATAGAGATGTAGATTTTATTTCCCTAAGATACAAAACAAGGTCAGAGTGTTGAGACACTATGCAATACACCATGGAAACGGTCTCAGAAGGTTTAATTTCTAGGGGTAGGCTGCAATACAAGCTATGAAATCTTCGATTAATAGTAGACAAACCTTCCTTTTTTCCCCTTATCAAAGTAGTGAATTCATGTAGGTATTGATCAAATGACTTGTTCTCACCCCAACCCTTTAAAAATGTATTGCATAATTCAATCCAGGAACCAATGGAGTCAGCTCCCAAACCCTTAAACCATACAACAACATCTCCTAACAAGGATTTGGAGAAAAACCTCATTGTAACATCCTCATGAAATATCTCAAACTGGTGAATAAAGTTCTCGAAAGCCTCCATATGCCTCTCAGCTGTAACATGATCCTTTCCAGAAAACTGAGGAAAGTACTCAAAGAAATCAAGAGGATAAGGATGAAGATGATATGGAAGCTTTAAAGGTTTAAACATCTTGTCTCTGATCCTAGTTTGAAAACTAGTGGGTTGAATATGAGGTTTAACACACTGATGGCAAGGTTCAACAATAACAACAGGATGTGATGAGATTTGAGAAGTTTTTGGATCAATTTTGACCTCCTCAAGGCTGCAAGGATGATTGAATTTAGGGGGGGTTTCAATATGAAGTTCATCCTTATGAATAGGCTACGGTGAAGACACAAGATCAACATATACAACAAAAGAAGAAGGGACATCTTCTTCTTCCAAGGATGGATGAATAAAGGAAGGATTATAATCTTCTAAATAGACAAAGCAGAGGATAATCCTCTTTATATGTAAAGAGAAAGACATGAATGAGTTGATAAGGAAAAACAAGATTTCATGAAGTAACCTCATAAACTGATACCTGGTCATCCCTTTATGCATGGTCATCTTTCTGTCAACAAGATCCTCCCCAGTGGAGTCTTCGATTGTGGAGTCGCTAGGTGAAAGTTGCAATATTCAATGGTTCTGATGTCTAATGCACCTTCAAAATCAAAAGCTCTTTGTTGTTCTATCCCAGGGAAAAGTCTTCAATTCATTCCCTGACAATGACGCCATAAATGTTATCACTAGAAGTCACCCTCAAATTTCATAGAAGGTAAGACCAGTACCCATCAGTTTATACAGTAACTGTAAATGAGTTTTAGGTTCTCAAATGGAGAGGACTCAATGATAATACCGCTCTAACTCAAAAATCTGGACTAGCATGCATAAGCAATTGAGGTCTGGAATCAACTTCAGTCAGTAAGTTGGAGTAAGGGTGAATAGAGGGAAGACTTTGGTGAGGAGAGTGTAGAGGTTTGTCATGGACATTAGGTCTTCCAACAGCCTAAGGAGGAAAACCATAAACACAAGATCCTCTTGGATTCAAATTTCAAGGAAAATGAAAGAAATCATAACAACACTATAATCAAACATTCATCATAATACAATTACAACAATTCATGTGAATCAGTCATTCATGAACTCTCTCAGTATCCGAGGAAAATAATATGGGGTAAGAAAGTTGACTTAGATTAATCAAGAATTCTCAAATCAAATACATAACCAGAGAACTAGTGTTCTTCATAAAAAGAATTACAATAGCAAGGAGCCTAGCTCAACCATTCCACATTAACAAAATACTAAAACTGCCTATATATACTCAGAAATGTTGCAACCACCAAGATTGTGATCAGACCACTACATTAACGTTTTTCAGTCGGTGTCTGCTCTGTCAGATTCTGCAGGCCTCCTCCTTTCAGATGAGAGCCAGGCGCAGTTATGTGTTTACAGGAAAATCTGTCCATAAGGAAGCTTCAGATTGATAGTTTGCCTTTAGGACCGCTCTCTGCATGTTTTCCATTTATGGGGTGAGAGAAGGTCTCAACTGCCGCCCCCGTATTCAATAACTACCTTCATAAGGATGGTGCAGACCCCCAAACCCTCAGGTCCAAGGTCCACGTAGGATCGTTCTAATTTTCCCTTTGAGTCTGATTAACTCTTTGGTTTCCCCTCGGGAATACCCTTCACACAAAACAGTGTATCCACGGGTCTTTATGGGTTGAGCCCGCTTGAACAAACACTAGGCACCAACTCAAATCTTCCGATCAAACAATATGATCACACCTTTCGCGATTTCGTAAATTTGGATTTCGCGACTTCACGACTTCTCCTTTCGAGTTTCTCGACCCTTCAACTGCCGAAACCCAAAATGCCGATTCACTGAAATTCTTATTGCGTTTTGCAATTTCTAGAATCTCGGGACAAAATACCCCGATCCCTTGTCCTTGAAAATGCTGAAATACTGACTCCTGACACGTTCCGCAAAGGCTAGCCCCACAACGGACTTCTCACTTCATCGAGATTTCGGACTTCGCGATTTCGCGAATCCAGATGCAAATCTCCCAACTCTCTAACCTCCAAACCCCGAAACGGTCAACAAGGTTTGACTCTGCCAATTGACGAAGACACACCACCTATCTTCTCAACCACTTCCTATCTCTGACGTAGACTCCTTCCACTTGTCACTCTTTCAGTTTTTCAGGACTTTCTCTCCCAAGGTGCTTTCTCCTCCTTCTCCTGACTCCCAAAATGCCAAAATACCGAATTCTAATCCAACTCCTGTCGCGACTCGCGACTTCGGGACTTTCGTTTCATTGCACTCGACTCCTTCTCGTTAGAATCCCCGAAATGCTGAAATGATCCGACGGCTCGTGTAAGCACGATCAACGATCCATGTTGATTCTGGATCCTAGAGTGGAAAGCTTGCCTGCCTCTAACCACCCTGCAACTTCCCTGGATCCTATGGTCCTCGTGATTTCGGGAATTCTCCACAGAGAATTTCGACTGGTCCTCGCTGCTTGATAACTCCTGTGAAAATAATCGAAGTTCTTCCATTGGAACTCAAATTCCTGCAAAGAAACTTCACTTCACCTGCCTTTGAAGTATTCAAAGGCACTAACCCTCCTGAGATTTCTTTGCAAACTCGAGTCTTCAAAAAGACTCCTGCACACACTCCTTCCGGCAACCTTCAAATACTTCTAAGTATTTGATTATCCCAACTCTGTGCACTTTTCTGCAACATCATTCCTTCAACTCTTCCCTTGGTTGATAAGTTCTGAGCTTTCACCCAGCTTGCGCACACCTTGCATGACTTCTCTGCTTCACCTGCACTTCTGCGGGAATGAGAACAACGACATCTCTCCTAAATTTTCAGAGATAAACTCTGAACTTTCGTCAACACACTCCTTGCGAACGATTTCACTGCACTCCTTGCAGGAACTTCTCACTCAGGAAGAGAAACAATTGAAACTCATTCTCTCTCTCTCTCATACTTCAAACATTCAACATGAAATCATACATTCAACCAATATTAAGCAAATGCATAACAGAGAGAATAAACAACCATAAGCATACCATTCAACATGTATACACAGAAAGCATCATAACACCATGAATCTGAATCAAAGCTCTTTTCATTAATTGAAACTTTTGTACATGGGTTCTTCTTCTTGACTCTCTGTTACAGCTCTCTCTTTATCTATGCTCAATGATCTCTAATTGATAATCATACAATGATACAAAGGTGCGGGTGTCTACAGTCGGTTTTCCCTCCTACTCTCTAAACGGTCTAATCTGCATTCAAATCTACCTACTTACATTAACTATGCATAAATGCCTCTACCTACTACAGATGAGAGCGATTCTCTTGTGATTTGTTTACAATATGCAAGTGTGCTTCCTCTTAACTATTACATTAATGTTTCAAAACATTTCAAAAATGTGCGTTGGTGCTTTCCAGCGGTCTTCCGTCTTTGCGCTTGCTTGCTGCTGGCGATGCTCCTGCATCATACTCCCTTGCTTGAAAATTTTCATGGACTATTGGTCATGAGCTCTTGCACAGTCTGTCCATGCTTCTGAATTTCTGCTTCATTTTCCCAGCTGACATCTTCAACTGGATGTCCCTTCCATTTGACCAAGTATTCAAAATATTTTTTTCTCCTGGTCTTCTTGCTGACTCTCTTGTCAAGTATACTTTCCATCTGTGGCTTTTCAACTACAGGCATTTGTTTAGTCCACTGAACCTCTGTCTGTTCAATGTCTACTCCTGCTTCTCCATCTTTGTAAGGGTACAAATCTGAGATATTGATTATGGGTGAAATTCCAATCCCATCGGGTAATTCAATCTCATATGCGTTTGCCCCAAATTTCTTCAAGACCTTGCATGGTCCAATCTTCTTCATCTTCAGTTTATTATATGTTCCCCTTGGGAACCTCTCCTTCCTTAGATGTGCAAGAATAAGATCACCAACTTCAAATTTAATTTCTCATCTGTGTTGATCTGCTTTGCGCTTGTACTCTTGATTCGAATTCTGCAATCGTTTCTTTACTTGGCTATGAAGCTCCTTCATTGCTTCTGCAAAATCCTTTGCACTAGCACTTCTGAATTCATTCTATTTTGAATCTTTCAATTCAGAAACTCCCCTTGGTTGCATTCCATATACAATTTGGAATGGACTCTGTCCTGTGCTTCTATTGATCGAATCATTATAAGAAAATTCTAGCTGTGGCAGAATGTGATCCCACTGACTGTGGTGTTCAGTCACTAGACTCCTCAACAAATCTCCCAAGCTTCTGTTCACAACTTCTGTCTGCCCATCCATCTGAGGATGATAAGATGAGCTAAAAGACAAACATGTCCCCAACTTCTTCCATAAAGTCCTCCAGAAATGTCCTACGAACTTGGTATCTCGATCTAAAACTATACTTCTTGGCAAGTTGTGAAGTCTAACAACTTCTTTGAAAAACAGGTTCACAATATGAGTTGCATCACTGGTTATCTGGCATGGTATGAAATGTGCCATCTTTGAAAATATGTCTACCACTACAAAGATTGAATCAAATCCTCTTTGCGTTCTTGGCAGCCCCAATATAAAATCCATGCTCACTGCATCCATGGCCTCTCAGGTATGGGTAATGACTAGTATAACCCTATGTTCTGTTTTTTTCCTTTTGTGTGCTGACAAATTCTACATCTGTCCACAAATATTTTAACATCTGTCCTCATCCCTGGCCAAAAATATGAGCTACTCAGTTTTGAGAACGTCTTATCATGACCGAAATGTCTGACCAATCCTCCACTATGTTTTTCTTTCAACAGATTCTCCCTCATGGAGCATTTTGGAATACATAATTGATTTCCCCTGAATAATAATCCATCCTGGATCATATATTCAGCCCATTGAATTCTGTCCCTGAGAATTGGATTCTCAGATGCCTCATACGCCTTTTTGAAATCTGGATCATCTCTATACATGTCCTTGAGGTTATCAAAACCCAATGTTTTGACTCTGAACTCTTGCATAAGAAAACATTTCCTGCTCAAAGCATCAACAACTTTGTTAGCAGTTCCAGAAATATGCTTAGTTACAAAAGTGAAATTATGCATGTATTCAACCCATTTTGCATGCTTCTGGTTCAACTTATCCTGTTGAGTCACGAATTTCAAAGCATGGTTATCGTTGTACAAAACAAACTCTTTAGGTACCAAATAATGTCTCCACTTCTTCAGTGCCTGTATGACCGCATAAAATTCCTTGTCATATGTTGAATATTTAATCTTTGCTTCATTCAGTTTCTCACTGAAGTATGCGATCGGTCTGTCATCTTGGCTCAAGACCGCTCCAATTGCAAATCCGCTTGCGTCACACTTGACCTGAAACGTCTTGTTGAAATCTGGCAACACCAAAATTGGTTGTTCAATAATCTTCCTTTTCAACAGATTGAAACTTTTCTCTGCTTCTTCTGTCCAGTGAAAATATTTATGTCTTTTCTTCACCATGTCCATCATCTGTGCACTAATTCCACTGAAATTTCTGATAAATCTCCTGTAGAAACTAGCCAATCCATGAAAGCTTCTAACTTCAAATATACTCTTCGGGGATGGCCAATTCTTAATCGCCTCTACCTTATCTGGATCCATTTTCAACTTATCTGTAGAGATAACAAACCCCAAATAAATGAGCTCTGTCCTCATGAATGATGATTTCTTCATATTTATCAGCAACTTCTCTTGCTGTAGTCTCTTCATCACTGTAGCCAAATGCTTCAAGTGCTTCATTTTTGTTCTACTGAAAATCAATATATCATCAAGGTATACAATGACGAACTTTCCTATGAAATCCTTCAGGACTTCATTCATCAATCTCATGAATGTACCGGGTGCATTTGTTAAGCCAAATGGCATAACAAGCCATTCACACAGCCCCTCATTCGTCTTGAATGTTGTCTTCCATTCATCACCTTATCTCATTTGGATTTGATGATATCTGCTTTTCAAATCAATCTTTGAAAAAAAAATTGCTCCACTCAAGCAATCCATCAAATCATCCATCCTTGGCAATGGGAATCTGTATCTGATGGTAATCTTGTTGATTTCCATTGAGTTTGTACACATCCTCCAGCCTCCATCTTTCTTTGGGCTGAGCACTATTGGAACAACGCATGGGCTCAATCTTTCTCGAACCAACCCTTTTTCCATTAAGTCTTGGACCTGTCTCTTGACCTCTTCATTCTCCTATGGCATCAATCTGTACGCTTCTTTGTTCGGTAAACTAGCTCCAGGTATAAGATTGATGTGATGACTTATACTTCTGATCGGTGGCAACGAACAAGGTAGTTCATCCACTACTATATCAGCAAACTCTTCTAGTAACTTATGGATTTCCTCTGGTAAATCATCCAATCTTGTATTGGTTAAAACTATTTTGGGCTCTTGACCACAATAAATTGTGTGTCTTCCTTCTTCTTAACCTCCTCAAGAAGTTCCTTCCCGCTCATGAGAAGTATAGTGTTGCTCACTTCTAGTTTCACTTCTTTATCCTTAATCGGCAACAACATGTGAGTTCTCCCATTCGTTTCCAGGGTGTATGTGTTCTTTCTCCCATCATGAATCAAATTTCTGTCATATTGCCATGGTCTACCCAGCAATAGATGACAAACATCCATGGGAATGAAATCACACAATATTTCATCCTTATATCCTCCTATTTTAAATTCAACTAAACATTGTTTAGTGACATTTACCTGATGTCCTTTTTGTAGCCACGAAACTCTGTATGGGCTTGGATTTACAATAGTCTCCAGCTCCAACTTTTCTACCATCTATGTACAAATGAGATTATCTATGCTACCACTATCCACGATGACTTTGCATACCCTGTCTTTGGTCTTGCAAGCAGTCTGAAACAGTCCGTTCCTTTGGGCTGGGTTCTCCGCCTCCTTCTCTGGCGTTAAGAGAACTTTCCTCATCATCAATGATATTCTACCCTTAGCATCTTTTGCCTCAACATTCCGTCTCTGTGCTTCGACAATGTGAGTTTCACCTCCTTCTTTCTTTCTATCTGGACACTCATAATATTTATGTCCGTTCTTTCCATGGGTAAAGCATTTTATTTCTCCACCTCTACCTCTTCCTCTTCCTCTGGTACGAGGAAAAGTATTTCCATCGGCATATTGCCCTCTCTGTGAGATTCCTCCTCTCTCATGCTGAGTTTGAGGTTTCTTTCCCTCTTCTTGAGGTCTCTGAGTTCTATCTTGGGAAATTGTCTTGCCTCTGGCTTGAATTCTACCTCAGCCTCTCCGACCTTGCTTTCGGCTCAGTTTTTCTTCAGCTTTCAGAGCCATCTGATAAGCATCTTCTACAGTCTGAATGATCATTATGCTCATCTCATCTTGGATGTCATATCTTAGACCATTCATGTACCTAGAAACATTTTCATCATCACTTTCCCGATGACCTGCCCTGATGTTTAGTTTGTAGAATTCTTCAATGTACTCTTTCACTGACATCAACTTCTGTCTCAAGTTCTGCATTCTCCGAAACAGAGTAATTTGATAATCCTTGGGTATGAATTTTGCTTTGATCTTCACAACCATTCTATCCCAACTTTTGATTTTCTACTTGCCTTTGTAGTGTCTGTCAGCTTGCAGTTCATCCCACCACAATGTTGCATGCCCTTTAAGTCTTGTGACAGTATGTTTGACTTTCCTGTCTTCCTCGACATCCTCATAGTCAAAGTATTTGTCCAGAGCCCTAATCCAATCTAGAATCTCTTCAACATCCAAGTTTTCTTCATACATGGGAATCTCCATTTTTTCTCTAGCACCTATCCTTGCGACTGCCCTAAATAGGCGTTCGTCTATAGAATCTTCGACTGCGACTTCTTCTCCATGTCCAGCTTCATTCTCACTGTCAGCCTCACTGATATTCCCAGTGTCGACTGTGCGCCTATGCGTTGTTTCCATGGCATCAATCCTGACACGTAGTTCTCGCGTTTCCCTTTCCACTGCTAGATCAGGCATTGGTCTATCTCTTCTTCTTGGCGGCATGGGTAAGAAATATTATTCCTTCCTCTGCTACAGAAAGAAAAGACTCTTTCTGTGCTCTGATACCAAATGGTGCATACCCCCAAACCCTCAGGTCCAAGGTCCACGTAGGATCGTTCTAATTTTCCCTTTGAGTCTGATTGACTCTTTGGTTTCCCCTCGGGAATACCCTTCACACAAAACAGTGTATCCACAGGTCCTTATGGGTTGAGCCTGCTTGAACAAACACTAGGCACCAACTCAAATATTCCGATCAAACAATATGATCACAGCTTTCATGATTTCGAAACTTCAGATTTCGCGACTTCACGACTTCTCCTTCTGAGTTTCTCGACCCTTCAACTGCCGAAACCCGAAATGTTGATTCACCGAAATTCTTATTGCGTTTCGCAATTTCATAAATCTTGGGACAAAAGACCCCGATCCCTTGTCCTTGAAAATGCCGAAATACCGACTCCCAACATGTTCCGCAAAGGCTGGCCCCACAACGTACTTCTCACTTCATTGGGATTTTGGACTTCACGATTTCGTGAATCTAGATGCAAATCTCCCAACTCTCTAACCTCCGAACCCCAAAACGGTCAACAAGGTTTAACTCCGCCAATTGACGAAGACACGCCACCTGTCTGCTCAACCACTTCCTATCTCTGACGTAGACTCCTGCCACTTGTCACTCTTTTGGGTTTTCGGGACTTTCGCTCCCAAGGCGCTATCTCCTCCATCTCCCGACTCGCAAAATGCCAAAATCCTGAATTCTAATCCAACTCTTGTCATGAATCGCGACTTCGGGACTTTCGTTTCACTGCACTCGACTCCTTGTCGTTAGAATCCCCGAAATGTCGAAATGATCCGACGGCTCGTGTAATCATGATCAATAGTCCACGTTGATTCTGGATCCTAGAGTGGAAAGCTTTCCTGCATCTAACCACCCTGCAACTTCCCTGGATCCTATGGTCCTCGTGATTTTAGGAATTCTCCACAGAGAATTTCGACCACTCCTCGCTGCTTGATAACTCCTGCGAAAATAATTGAAGTTCTTCCACTGGAACTCAACTTCTTGCAAAGCAACTTCACTTCACCTCCCTTTGAAGTATTCAAAGGCACTAACCCTCCTGATCTTTCTTTGCAAACTCGAGTTTTCAAAAATACTCCTGCACGCACTCCTTGCAGCAACCTTCAAATACTTCTAAGTATTTGATTATCCTGACTCTGTGCACTTTTCTGCAACAACAGTCCTTCAACTCTTCCCTTGGTTGATAAGTTCTGATCTTTCACCTAGCCTACGCACACCTTGCACAGCTTCTGTGCTTCCCCTGCACTTTTGCCGGAATGAGAACAACGGTATCTCTCCTGAGCTTTCAGAGATAAACTCTGAACTTCCGTCAATGCACTCCTTGTGGACGATTTCACTACACTCCTTGCAGGAAATTCTCACTCAGGAAGAGAAACAAATGAAACTCATTCTCTCTCTCTCTCAAAGTTCAAACATTCAACATGAAATCATACATTCACACAATATTAAGAAAATGCATAACAGAGAGAATAAACAACCATAAGCATACCATTCAACATGTATACACAGAAAGCATCATAACACCATGAATCTGAATCAAAGATCTTTTCATTAATTGAAACTTCTGTACACGGGTTCTTCTTCTCGACTCTCAGTTACGTCTCTCTCTTTCTCTATGCTCAATGATATCTAATTGATAATCATACAATGATACAAAGGTGAGGGTGTCTATAGTCGGTTTTCCCTCCTATGCTCTAAACTGTCTAATTTGCATTCAAATCTACCTACTTACTTTAACTATGCATAAATGCCTCTACCTACTACAGATTAGAGTGAGCCTCTCATGATCTGTTTACAATATGAAAGTGTGATTCCTCTTAACTATTACATTAATGTTTCAAAACATTTCAAAAATGTGCACTGGTGCTTTCCAGTTGTCTTCTGTCTTCGCGCTTGCTTGCTACTGGCAATGCTCCTGCATCACAGGATCAGGACGAGACCTAACACTCATGAATTCTCATATGGTGCCCATGACTCCTGAGAGTCAATCTCGAAGTCTCAAGGCCATGATGATATTTTTCTGTGACCAATATGGGCGCTTTCGGCCTTTGGCGCAGCTCCTTTTCATCGCTCCATCCTGTGTGCGACCTTGGGTCATAACTTGGCGCTTATATCCAAAAGAGATTTGGGATTTCATCTTTTGGGAGTCTTCACTCCACTTGATTTTAAATATTTCGATGCCCGAACTTGCGAAATAACTTTATTCAGATCAACGATCGGGCTTACTTTGAATTTGATGGCCACGATTGCTTCCTCGAAAACCCCAGTTTCCAACCACTTGATGCTAAAACCTTTGATTCGTGAAACTGTGAATACTTGGATCTGGTGCCACATGTCACTCTGAATCAGACAACTCCTGCTGATTTTGGGTTTCGGGAGTTCGGACCTTTGATGAACAAATTTAACAAAATTTCAAACTCCTGATTCCCGTGATTATTTTCCACCATTGATCTCTCCTAATGAGACCTACGACCCATATTAAATATTTTCTCGACCTTTTGAGTTGGTCTGTGAAAAGGAGAGAGACGTGGCAAAATTATAGTCTTAGATAGAAACCACAAACCCATGGACTCCGACATGTTTATGTGATAACACCACCATCGAAGTTTTAGACCCTAAGCTAATATCAAGTTCAATGCTCATGACCCAACAACAGTTTGAATGATAAATTGAAGGTTTAAAGAAAGTATGGGCTGGAAAATTTGATAACATAGTTGAGTTCACATATGATGACATTGATAGCTCACTTTTTGAATGTACTAATAAAAATGAAGATATTGAAAATACGTTGCAAAATTTATCTATACACTATAGATAAATTGAGGGTGAATTGTTTAATATCAAAGTCAAATGACCATTGCTCCATCAAGGGATTATATTGAAGAATGGTTAAACAAGTCTATTGCCAAGATTTCCTAAATACCAATGGAAGCAGTTACAAATGACCACCCAAGTGCAACGAGCAAAAGTATGAAAGGCACATCAACAAGCAAGTGAAAGAGAGAGAATCCATCATAGTAATTCTACACTGAATCACATATTTCCCTCTTTATCATATTTTCATCCAATTGTACTTATTCTTTCATTAGAAAAGGCATAATCAAATTCTGAGAACTTCTTCTTGTATTTTTTCCAAATCCTGTTGTTCGTGTTCCACTCCACCCCTTCTTCAAAAATTTTGTTGTAAATATTTATTTATGGTCTACGGGAGCCCCAATGATGGTCCATTTATGGAAAAAAACTTTTAATTTCAAACACTGTAACAAACATTATCATTTTGAGAAATTCCAAAGAACTAATTCGGGATTGATTTTGACTATATTTTATAATTTTGAGTTTTGAATATAAAATATTTGAAATCAATCTATCAATTTTTTTTTTGATATTTATAAGTAATACTCTTTCAAAGTTTTCTTGTGCAATAGACCATTTCCTTTTTATGTGGTATGTGATCAGATCTTTATTAAACTATGATTGATGTGAGGATATCTACATTTTTATTTTCTTCCATGTGTGATGTTTGAAGTTCTTGGTCCATTTCTCAAGAAAACCCTTTTTTATACATTTACTTTTTCATCATTTTAGTTTTCTTGAGCATTGAAGATTTGGATACTATGTTATTTGGCATAATTCTATATTATTCTTGATTTGAAATTTCAAAGAAGATCATAATCCAAAGTGGAGAACCACCTCTCTAAAAACACAAGAGGATTCATATCCTCGCGAGGTTGCAATTTTGGTCTTGAAGGATTCAAGCGTCAACACAACCCAATTTTGTTGCAGAGTATATGGTACTATTTGTTGCAACTGCATCCCAACCTCAAGACAAAGATTTAGAACATATATGTTTACATACTCGCCCCCATTATATATACAAAGGGTTTTTATCTTTCTCTCTAAATGAGTCTCAACAAGTGCTTTGAAATATTTGAGATGCTCAAAGACCTCAGACTTATGTTTGAGAAAAAATACCCATGTATAATGTGAGTAATCATCCAAAAATGTAAGCACGTACCTTTCCTTGTTGATGGATGGATGCAGGAATGGACCCATGAGATCACTGTGAATTATTTCCAATGGAGAGGATGCCTTGTGATCCTTCCCCTTCTCGAACTTCTCTTGAGGATGCTTTCCAAGGACACATCCTTCACAAACCCCTTTGGAAAAGTGGATATCGGGTAACCTGGTGACTATCCCCTTCTTGCTAAGTTGTTGCATGTACTTGAAGTTCGGGTGACCAAACCTCTTGTGCCATAATCTACTACTATTATCAACATGCATAAGTAGTATAGAGAAATCAGTTTCAATAAACTTAGAGAAAGTATATAATCGATATTAATGATTTACCTCCCCGAAAAAAATCTTGGAGTTGTCTTGCATGTCGAATATGGACAGGGAGTGTGGTATGAACTCCACCTTTTTGTGTGATCATGAGTGTGTATTCTGATAAACCAAGAGAAGATTCACGAAAATTTGAGGAACGTGTAGGATTTTCTCAAAGCTTCCATGATCTAGTTATAATCTCCCTTTTCCAGAGACCTGGATTGGAGAGTCACCCCCCATGAGGATAAGAGGCCTCGTGCATGTAGTTACAAAATATAGAATATCCTTTGTGGTTTCCATGTGATGGGAAGTGGATGAATCTACAATCCATGCATCATGAAAAGAATGAATATCTACTAATGCATGAGGATTACCTTTCTTAGGGGCTTGATCTTCTGACTTCATCTTGGCAGCCTCAGGAATGAAGTCCCCAAGATTGTTCTTCTAAAGTATTTTCACCATAAGATCTATTTTCTTCTTCATGCATGCATATTCTAGATGGTCCCCACAATTCTAGTAACCACACTTCTTCCCTTGCTTGCTTTTTCCACCTTTGGAACCAGAGGAATCATTGAAGGGTTTTGAGTACCCTTCCTTATTTGGCTCTAGATGTGCCTTTCGTTTTCCTTTTGATTTGGATTAGGATATTGATCACTCCTTCCATCATGCACAATAAGTGCATGTGCCTTGGGTCCTTGATTATAGCGCATCTGAATGAACTTATCCTGCTCCTGTGTCAAATCCTCAATGAACTGTGACAATGAAGGCATGGTCTAGGTTGGTCCTATGGTGAATCTGCTAGAATGAAATGTGGATACAAATACACTGTATTCCGGTCCATGTTTTTCCATGATATCAGAACCAATTGATTTTATTGTTTGGATTTGTCGATACCACATTTTGTCAATTCATGAAGGAGATATTTAAATTTGGTGAAGAAATATTGGACATTGTCAAATTTCTTCAGATCCAAGGAGTTTAGTTCTATTTTGATAAAATGGCTCCTCATTTCATCCTTCTTTCCAAAGAGACCAACCAATGTGGTCCATATCTCATTTGGATTCTTGCATGCATCAATGAGAAACCATAGGTCATGATAAATAGACATTCATAAGAGACCATGAGCCTCATCCATGTTGTTAAAGAACTTGGATTTTTCCACTGCTGAGGTGGTCTATGCTTCTATTTCCATGGCTATCTGATACAAGCCTCTACCCCTAAGTTAGTGTAGAATTATTTTCATCCATTCAAAGTAGTTATATGGAATTATAATTGAAAATGCGGGAAATTCCATCTTTCCTACTACTTGTTCCAATTTTGGTACCTACAAAAGAGTGTTGGTGACAATCCTTGCTAGCAGCCTATGGTATCTGATACCATGCATAGTGTTTGAGATACATACACAGAATATATAGCTAACAATGAAACATACACATCTTGCAATGGTGGATGAAGATAGAAGACAAAAATTGGAGAAAAGATTGAAATAATTTATATTATATGAATAAGAGAATGTTACAATACAAGTGATATAATTTGTATGAAACAACTAAATTTCCATAGTAGCAAAGATAATATGCATTAGGAGTGTTATAGAGAGATGTGACACACACTGGCAGTTACTAGAGTCAACTGCCACCTAGTCCTAGTTAACTATCCATGCAGTCATTAGTTAACTAGCTAAACCATAGTGAAATGAGGAGGATATCACTCACACATGTGGAATACACTTTATTGGTGATAATCCCAATGCAAGTGCACATTCATGGTGATGATCCCGAGGTTAGCATGCAATTCTTGGTGATAAAGTCAAGGTTGAAATGTAACACTTCACTCAACTAGTTTAACTGAAAGGTAATTAAGGATTGATTGGAGGGTATGTGGCACCATTTTCTATGGGAGAATATCCTCAATGAGGGGAGAATATATCAAAATGAGGGACCCTCAACATATAAAAATAAACTTAGGAAAATAAAATGAAAGGAAAATCCTAGGTGTATGTAATATCTCCAACTGTATGGTTTTGAGTAGTCCTTTACTTAATTAAGGAGGGCATCACTATAATGTTCTATGGTTGGAAATGAAATAAGAAGGCCTATTTTCTCAATATTGGATTTTATTATTCTCTACTTTCTTGTGTATATTTATCTAGGGTAAATTTATAGGGTTTTTGGAATGCAAATCTCATTGAAGAAAGGGATAATGCAGGGTAAACAAAGAAAATAAGGTATGGAGAATTTATGTTTTATCTCTTTTTGGGTTTTTAAAGCCAACTTGTAGTATTGAGATTAAATATCATAGGGTTTTAATTTCTTGCTTGGAATTGAGTTTCAAATTTTCAGAAATTATATTACTTAGGTTAGATGTAGAACTACTTTTGTCTCTCTCTGAATTTTTCATGATTTGGGTACCTTAGACTGATGATTTCCAAACATTCTCCAAGAATATGCATGGAGATTCAACATCAAAGGAGAAAGGGGAATCTACTCATAATTGAATCGAAATGAACCATCCTAACCAATTGTGTGATAGATCAAGAGTTTGGATCCCAAGACAAAACCCAAATAATGAGTGATCACTCCTAGGCACTTGCATGAAGTTGATGGAAAAAAAGGTGGTAGCAGGTGCCACACTAGAATGTGCACACATAGGAACACGTGCACATTCTTAGAAACATGCATGTGTTCCTAATTATATAGCATCAATACTCATCGAACTTCTACACACACTTTCCAAGTAGGATTTTTTAGGAACTCATGTGTATTCTTGTGCTGAGTGCACACACACTCAAGAATGTGTGTGCATTCTTGAGTAGAAGTGCACATGCACTTTAGGAATGGGCATACGTTCATAGAGAACATGTGTATTGTTACCAACATAAAATCCATGTGAATTGACCTCCTGTGACCCCCTGTTACCCCCTATGAATAAGAAAACCATGGGCTGAAATACCATGTTCCACAACACCACCAAAACAAGAAACCATGTGCATAAAAACCACCAAAAATGGATGCAAAAAAATGTCAATTTCTTTCTTTCAGGGGCCCCATGGCCCCTCCCTCACCCTCCCTTTCTCCAATATCAGTTTACAATACATGAGATAAATCATGAAAATAATATAACACATACCTAAAACTGTCCCTAAACCCTGGACCGAGGGGGCCTGGTCACCCCACCTGGTGCAACAAACAATGTGTGCATATAATTTCCGATACCCTAGGACACATACCAACAATTAAAAACCACCTAGTTTCATTGACATCCAAAATCATAGGCCAAGGCCATAAATAACACCTTGTCATCATGCATCTCGTACCACAAACAACACCTTGAATCCACACACATGACCTCTCAAGAATATCCTTTAGCTCTTAATGGGAATATTCACATCATTAGGGGATTTGGAGAAGTAGGTATAAACCTTAAGACAATGGTTTGGAGGGAGAGAAGGGCATAGTCAGAGAGAAAGAGGGAGAGAGAGTGGGAGGGAGGCAGAGAGANAGGGAAGAAGGTGAAGAGATAGAAAGAGAGAGTGATTGGGGTAGAGAGAGATATATAAGGATAGAGAGAGGTAAAGAGAGAGATAGATGGGGTGGAAAGAGTGGGGGGGAGAGGGAAAGAGGGAAATGAAAGAGTGGGGGGAGAGGAAAAGAGGGAGAGAAGGAGATAGGGGAGGAAGGGGTAGAGATAGAGGGATAGGGAGAGAGGGAGAGATAGAACACAAGAGAGAGAGTTGTCATAGAGAGAATGACATGTAGAGGGAGGTAATGTTACAGAAATATTTCCCTGTGGAAAAGTGACATTTCCATTGGTTTATTGAACCCTAAACCAAGACAAAAAAACACAAGTGGACACTAACATCCCTTTGAATTTATTTTAACTAATCATAAAGAGAGAGATGGAGAAGAAGTGTGATGCACCTAGTTTCGAAGTTTTTCCTCGCCGCTTCTAATATGAGATTGATCTCCAAACTCCTTAGCACAACTTGATACCTACAATGCAATAGACAACAAAGAGAAACAAAGGACTCCTACTCTACAATATTAGATCAAACAAATTCATCTACAAAGAATGAAGGAACAATAGACAAGCACATGC
>ML792645.1:314543-354729 GCA_009831015.1 Picea engelmannii | reverse complement strand
AAAAGGTACATATGACTATGGAAAAGTAAGTTCAGCAATGTGAGCCATATTTTTTACAAGAAACCCTAAATTATATTATAGGGAAGACTGAAATGTTTAAAATTGAAAATAAATTCAACAATATAGAAGATTTAGTTTTCAAGCTTAGAACTGTTTAAATTTAAATTCTAATATCTAATCTATTAATGGGAGACGTTTTAATCCGTATCAGTGGTTGATATATTCGAACTAGGATTTGAAAATTTATAATTTTTAAGTAATCTATTTACGGATTTAGTTTTTAGGTTATCAATGTGTGGATACAAAAACAATTTATGGTAAGGAGAATATCACTTCCTCAATGGCGCACTTAATATCACTGCCTAGAAATTATAACTGAAAGCTGAATCTAATCGCTGAGAGATTTACACAAACTGCGCACTTAATATCAGTGCGGTTTAGCATATCAGATTTAAATTAATTATGGCTGTGTTAAATTAATTATAATTGGCTAACCCTAGCATATCTTCACGGATATGGACTTTAGGTTTTTTAGGTTAACCCTCGTATATATTATTTCTGTAATATTCAACGGGAATACAAACTTTATGCATTAATTATTGATGGTTCTTGTTACGATGTCTTTTTCCTTCTTACTCCACAGAAGTTTCTCTCGATTTGAACCTGTGACCTTTTAAGAGGAAACACATGTTCTTAACCTTTAGACCCACATGTCATTTTCCACTTTTTAAAATTAATGACCCAATTGGGGTATATCAACCATTTTTATAAAGTAGTTCTTGCTAGTTGACGACCTACATGCTTTGAAAGCTACCATTAATATATGATTAATGTATTATTTAATTATTACATTAATAAAATATATAATAATAACTTATTAATTGAATAAATTAATGTGTTATATTAATGTATTAATTAATTAATAAATTAATAATACATTAAATACATTATAAAAGTATTGATACACTAATTAATTAATGCATTAATCTTAATGTATTTAATAATACATTACTACAATGTTGTAATGTGTAAAATAAATTACTAATACATTAATGTATAATGTAACATATTAAAATAATAATGCATTAATAATCTATTAATACCTTAAAGTATACATTGACTCATACATTAATAATGTGATGTAAAATAAATGATATAGTAATATTTTATTGTAATTTCTAAATTAACCTATTGATTTATAGATTAATAATGTAATATATTAATTAATTTATACATTAATATACTGCTAAATTATTAATACACTAATAAAGTAATACATTATTAATATAGTAATAATGTAGTCATATATATATTTAATATATTTAGTAAAACATTATTAAATTAGTAATACATTAACAATACATTATTATAATGTAATGTATTAATTAATTAATTAATTAATTAATACATTCTTAAAGTATTAATATATTAATAAAGTAATATAATAATACTAATAAATTATTAAAGTCATAGTACATTTTTAAGTAATAATGTATTTTAATTAATAAATTTTAGTACATTAATACATCATTAAATACATTAACACATTGTATGCATTTAATACATTTTAAATGCATTAATGTATTAACATTTTAAATAATTTTTTACTAAATAATGTTTTAACACTTTAATAATGTAGTCATATATAGACCTTAATGTATTTAGTAAAATATTATTAAAATGTTAATACATTAACAATATATTAGTACATTACTGCATAATTAATACATTAATAATACATAATTAAAGTAATAATTTATTAAAATATTAAAAGCTTAATAAATACATTATTAAAGTAATAATACATTTTAATTAATACACCATTAAATACACTAACACATTTAATACATTAAATGCATTAATAAAATATTAAAATACTAATAAAATATTAAAATATTAATAAAGTAATACAATGATAATACATTAATAAAGTAGTAATAGAGTGACCTTAATGTATTTAGTAATACATTATTACATTGTAATGTATAAATTAAATCATTAATACATAAATTTATAATGTAATTCATAATTTTATTAATAAATTGATACATAAATATATAATCGATTATTTTATTAATACATCCATACATCATTAAATCCATTAATAGATATTTTTTAAAATATTAATATCTTAATACAAATATAAATACCATAATAAAAATAACTTAATACCTTAAAGAGTAACTTAATAAATACATTATTAAAGTTTAATGCATTACTATAATTTATAAAATAATTAATACATTATTAATGTAATACATTAATATACTAACTAAAGTAATAATACATTAATGGAAATTTATTAAAATATTAATACATTAATAAATATATTTTTAAAATAGTAATACATTTTGATACATCATTACATACACTAACACATTTAATACATTAAATCCATTAATAAATACATTACTAATGCTAGAACATTTAATACATTAAATCCATTAATAAATACATAAAGTAATAAATTATTAAAGTATTAATACATTAATTGAAAATGACCATGATTGACTATGATTGATCATGACAATGGTTTGTTATGGTTGACCATGATAATGAGCACGACCATGGTAAAATTTGCTAGACCTTGGTATTCTTTGGGAAGGAAAGGAAGACTATGGTTGACATGGTTAATTATGGTTGACTATGACCTTGCTTGACCATGACCATGGATAATTATGGTTGACCATGACCATGGTTAATTGTGGTTGATCTTGGATTACCATGATCATGGTTAATTATGGTTGATCATGACAATGGTTAACTTCTATAGACCTTCACTGGCTGACCTTCACTATGGATGATATTCACTACATGGTTGAACTTGGTTGACCATGACCATGATTGACTGTGGTTTACCATGGTTAACAATGGATAACCATGTTTCATAGTTGCTTTCCATAAGTGACCATGAACATGGTTGACCAAAAATAAGGATGACATTCAAATAGCGACATTTGGAATTGTTTGTCAGATTATGATGACTTGATATTTGCGTCACATTGCAGCAATGAGGCTATGCTCTTGACATTCTGACGATGAGGCTTTGTTTATCACATTGTGACAATATGGTTATTTTCACCAACTTGCGATGAAGGGGCTAAATTCATCACATTGCGACGACAGGATATTTGCATCACATTATGATGACATGATATTTGCATCACATTGTCATGACAGGGCTATGTTCATCACATTGCAATAACAGAATAGTGTTTGTCACATATTGATGACGACGGGGCTATGTTCAACACATTGCGATGCCGATATATTGTTTTTCACATATTGACGACAAAGGGATACATTTTGTCACATATTGACAATGACAAAGATATTGCGATGACAAGGCTATGTTCATCACATTTTGACGAAAGACATTTAAGTAAAAAGTGGCTATGTGATGGACATAAATGACATTTGTGATGAACATAAATGTCATATGTTCATCACATTGCGATGATAGGACGCTTATTTCTATGACAGGGCTATGTTCATCACATTGTGATGAAAGACATTTAAGTAAAAAGTGGCTATGTGATGAACACAAATGTCTTATGTGATGAACATAAATGTCATATGTTCATCACATTTCAATGAAAGGACATATACTTTAATGACAGGGTTGTGTTCATTACATTGCGCCGACAAGACATTGTTTGTCACATAATGATGATAGGATATTTGCATCACATTGGAATAATGAGGATATGTTCGTCTCATTGCGACAATGAGGCTATGTTTGTCACATTGTGAAAATATGGTTATGTGCATCACATTGTGACAATGAACTAATGTTTGTCACATTGAGACAATATGGTTATGGCTAGCCATGGTTAGCTATGGACAACAACTGTCAAACATGGCTAACTATTGTCAGCTATGGTCAACCACAACAAACCATGGTCATGGTCAACCAAGGTCAACCATAGTTATGTTCATCACATTACGACAATATGGTTATCTTTGTCACATTGTATTTTCATCGTATAAGGCTATGTTCATCACACTATGGCAGTATGGTTATGTTCTTCTCAAAGCGACGGCATGGCTTTTGCATCACATTGTGACGATGAGGCTATGTTCATCACATTGCAATGACAAGGCTATGTTCTTGGGACAATGAGACTATGTTCTTCACATTGATAGGAAATCATCTTGAACTTTGTAGATGATAAATTATATGTGTTCTAAGGACATTGATAGCAAATATACTTGATTTATACTTGTTCTAACGACATTGATAGAAAATGATTTAATAATTTATACTTGTTATAAGAACAATGATAGAAAATCATGATGAGCTCCAAATTTATACTTTCAATTGGAAGAATTCCAACTTTTACTAAGGTAGGATAAATGTATTGCACCTAATTTCATGGCTAATATTACAAGTAGCTTCTAAATTTTCTGAATTTTTTCCATAATTCTTCTTAAATACTAAACACCAAATGTCATGGTAGGTGGGGAAACGCGTGCTTCAAATTATTCTTTTTTGAGAAAATACAAAATTTCTATTTTTACAATTGTTCTCAATATCCAAATAAGCTTTGAATCTACTAATTACTTTTTACACTTCATTATACTTAAATTGCATTATCACAAAAATCAATTTCCAAATACTTATAAACTAAACTTCTTTCATATTACTATTACTAAAAATACAATTAAATTATATGAATTTTTTAGTTAATATCAATATTTTTTAAAAATAAGTATAAATTTGTGAATTACTTTGTTAAAAAGATAAAGAGAATGACTAATCTTTCATGCACTATATTCATAATAAATTTAGGTTTTTCAAACAATCATTTATTATTATAATTTCAATTTAATTTTTAATGAAAATAAATTTCCAAATATTTTTAAAGAAAAACAAAATGTATAATTAATTAATATTAAGTTATCACTAAATTATATTAAATTATATTTTAACTCAAAAAAAATTCAATTGAAAAAATTTCAAGTTTTACTAAGATAAGATAAATGTATTTTAATCGAAAGAATTCCAACTTTTACTGAGATAGGATAAATGTATTGTACCTAATTTCATGACTATTATTAACACTCTTATGATCCACAATTATTTAAAGTAGTTGATATCAAATTGATTATTATTTCAACTTAATATAATTTATTTCAATTTAATAATACTTTAACAATATTAAAACTTTAATATATTACTATATTTCAACTCAATAATACTTTAACAATATTAAAGTAAGATTAATATAGTGCATTATATTGTTAGTTTACTACTTTACTACTTGTTGTTTTAGTGCATTAGTGCATTACTATTTTAATACTTGTTGTTTTATTACTTTAATAATTTCATGAAATTATTGATTAATATAAAACTATTTTAATGAACATTTAAATAAATAAACATAGTTTTTTTTAAATGAAATTATTTATTAACATAAAACTATTTTAATAAACATTTAAATAAATAAACATAGTTTTTTTCAACAATAAAAAAATCTGAAATTAATATATCTTTACACTAATTTATTTTAATATAAAGTTTTTTAACAATTATGATGTATTTTTCTTATTTATTACCATAATTTATTTTAATTTAATTTTTAATATCATAAACCTCACAAATTTATGATGTGTAAATGCATGAATTTTTTTTAAAATATTACAACTCCACCATAAAGATATAACATACAAATCACGAGCCAATCAGTGAAAGCAGGTTGTTGCACACCTGAGAGTTTGGATCCTCAAAAGCAGTGGTCAATTCTCCAAATGCAACATCACACTTCCCAATAGGTTGTGGATGCTCGCCAATGCGATTCTCCCTTACCCAATATGGAAAATCTCTAAAACTAACATCTACGAACTGAAAATGTTGAATGCGAAAAGGGGAGAGGAGATAAATTAATAAAATTATGAGAATTCGTTAACTGTGCTATAATGAGATGGAACGCATGCCCCCAATATAAAACGTCTGTGGTAATAACTAGAATGCTTGCCTTTAATATAAAAGATTTGTGGTAATCTGTCTGTGGTAATATGAAATGTTTGGTTGCATTAGGTTGATAAATGGAACGCGTGGGCATCAAACGGCCGGTTCAGAAGGAGAACGTGGGATTTATTTAGATGCCACGGTTTAATCCTACTTAATCATTTAAATGTGACAATTACATATCCTTACAGTAATTTTTTAATGTGATTAGGTAAATGTTAAAAAGTAAACATGTTAATTGATGCCTTGATAAATGCAAGAAAGTTATGAACAATAAATATGACCCATTGATTTTGGAGGATGACTAAGAATATGCCAGCATCTTCAATGCATAGCCATCAGATTAGGGTTTAAGGTTAAATAAGGTTAAAAGATAATTAATTATGCCCATTGTCAATATATTACTGTAACATAATTTCAAAGTAATTTCGAGCCCTTAAAAAATGGCTCTAATTTTAAATATTAATGGTTGATACTGCATATTATATTATATATTATAAATGTGATAAGATTTTTGTAAGGTAATCACTTGGAAATAATGGAGAAAGCGCCACTGGTAAGCGCTAGTTATAAGCTTCATTTGTGAGAGTCAGTTGTGAGAGTGAGTTGTAGGCGTGTTAAGAGTCAGTTCTTAGTTAAGAGTCTAGTTGTCTTTGGTTTGCATGTAACCGACTCGGAGAGTCTTTTCCTATATAAAGATGTAATCCGTCTTCATTAAATAATACATAAGTGAGCATAACCTCACTGTGTTTGTTTGCATGGTTTATTTTATTTTGGTATCAAAGCCACGAGAGTGAAGTGCGATTTCCGCAGCCAAGTAATGGGTGAGGTGCGGACTATCGTGTTCAAATCTTCCAAGAGTTGGTCGAGGGAAGAGGGTCGTGGAGCAAATAGTGAGGCTCGTGGGTGATTTTGGGTGCAGTGTGAGGTATAGTGTGAGTTTTAAAGTAAATCGTGAAGGCCACGAGTATCAAAGGAGGTCGCGTGGACTGGTGGAAAAAGGATCTGTGAATCACCACTCTAGTGTAAGTGAGAAACTTTCCTGCATGAGTTTAATTGTGGATTTGCATGCGTGAGCATGGAGGTAGTTTGCATGCATGAGTGGAGTTTTGAAGTGTGAGTAAAATTTACATGCGTGGAGTTTTTTTTTTAAACCTTTATTCTTAGTGAGTAAGGTTTGGAGTATTGAATGAAGGTGATCATTTAAGGTGCCACTATTTATTAAGCAAATAGTGAAGGTGTTCACTTAAGGTTTTTAAAAGTGGATTTATTTTTTATTCAAAGTGGTTTTCCTAAAGTTTATTAAAAGTGAATTTTTTTTTATTCAAAGTGGGTTTTATTTTTGAAGTATAAACTTTAAAAAGTGGATATTCTTGATATTAAGGTGCATGCATGCATGATTTAAGCTAAGAACAGAGGTAGATTTGGATCAGTGGATCCAAAGGCAGAGCGACAGACTGCTCAACACTCGACAAAAAATTGCATATCTTTAGTGATTCACTTGCAGAGACTAACTTGCAGAGATGGCAAATCCTCTAGCGGAGACCTACCTCAACGAAGCCAACAAGCCAGATGGCTCAAATTTCATTAACTAGAAATTCAAGATGTAGACGCTCATGGAGGGCTATGGTGTCTGGAACATTGTGAATGGAACTGAACTGAAACATGTTGCGGCTGCAGGTGCGACAACAGCACAGATCCAAGATTGGGAGAAGCGCGAAAACAAGAAAAATGTATTGTTGTGCATGTCAGTTAAAGATAGCATAATTCCACATATTAGAGACGCTACAACTTCTACTACAACATGGACAACTCTTAAAGAATTGTATGAAACTAGCAACACAAATCGCATTTTGTTCCTGAAAACTAAATTGCTAGGCATTAAGATGGATGGAAATGAATCTGTTGGTTCATTTTTGGGTCTCATTAAAGAGGTGAAAGACAAGCTAGTAAATATAGGGGAAACTATTTCCAACACTGATCTAGTGACTATTACCTTAAATGGTATGCTAGAAGATTATGCAGCAAGGGAGAAAGCTCCTATGTTTGAAGAATTGATAAGTTATTCAGATTCTGATTGGGCTGGAAATCTGGATGATCGAAGATCAACCACTAGATATGCGTTTAGTATTGGATCCGGGGTTGTTTCATGGAGTAGTAAAAAGCAGCCTACTATATCTTTGTCTTCTACTGAAGCATAATATAAAGCCTTGTGTGCAGCAACTTGTGAAGTTGTTTGGTTAAGAAGACTTCTTCAAGATGTTGGAGAAGAACAAAAGGAACCTACGATGATCAGATGTGACAATCAAAGTTCAATCAATATTGCGAAGAATCTGTTTTTTCATGCAAAGACAAAGCATGTTGAAGCTCAGTATCATTTTGTTCGAGAAAAGTTGCAGTCAAATGAAATAACTCTTGTGTATTGTAATACTAGTGAAAATGCTGCTGATATTTTCACTAAGCCTCTTGGTTAGATTAAGTTTGAACTATTTAGGGAGATGTTAGGTGTAGAAGTCAATCCATTCTCCATTAAGGGGGAGACTTGGAAATAATGGAGAAAGCCCTAGTTGTAAGCGCCAGTTATAAGCTTCAGTTGTGAGAGTTAGCTGTAGGCGTGTTAAGAGCTAGTTCTTAGTTAAGAATCTAGTTGTCTTTGGTTTGCATGTAACCGACTCCGAAGAGTATTTTCCTATATAAAGATGTAATCCATCTTCATTAAATAATACAGAAGTGAATGTAACCTCACCATATTTTGTTTGTTTGAATGGTTTATTTTATCTTAATCTACAATTTCACGAATATAATTTCATAACATTCTAATAATAATTGCCAAAATAAATTATATAATGTTTAGAATTGTCCCAACAATTTAGTTAAATGGCCTCCGACTACTTCGTGGCATTCAAAGTATGACAAACGACATGCAGTACTCTCGATTGGATCCACGTCGTTGCATCTTTGAAGCTCAAGGGTGCAGAATGTCACAAAATACAAAACTCCCGCTAACAAACTTATTATTCTTAGTGGACCTCAGTTTTCACATTCGCGATTTCGAGAATGCTTCGCTATATCTCACCTTTTCTATTAAAAATAAGTAAATGGTGTATCAAACAGCTTATGTATTTTCCTGGCTTTCTTTATATATTTGACAAAATGTTAATTAGTGGAAGTTTGGCATTTTGTGATTTTTAATAGAAAAAACAAGATATAGCGAAGCATTCTCGAAGAAATTGCAGATCCTGATACTTATAAGTATAAATTACGTAAAAAATCAACAAATTCTATGTTTCCCTGTATTTCTTTATATATTTGACATGATTTTTTCAGTAATTTTATAATTATAAATACCATGATCTACAATTTGTTCGAGAATGCTTCGCTATGTTTTCCTATTAAAAAAAGTAAATGGTATATTAAAAATAGTAAATGGTGTAGCAAACAGATTCTGCGTTTTGGTGTTTTTTTATTTGAGCTGTTTTTTTTTAACTAATTTGTTGTTTTTCATTTAACATGATTTTTGACCTAATTTTATAATTATTTATATAATTATTAATATATATTTTAAATCAAAATATATATATTAAACACCCAAACTGAAATATACTTTTGAATGCTTTTATAAAGTGGTGGTATATCGAATTAGTTTAAACTTTATGTGAAATATGAAATTGAATAGTTCCTTTCTGGAGTCAATGAAAGACTCATTATTAAATAATTTCTGAATATGTTACCAAAATTGAGTTTTGGTGGAATCCATAACATCTAAATAAAAGTCATCCATACCTGATTTTAACAAAGAATAGTTGATTGCTTAACTGGAAGTGGATTTGGTAAAGTTATTTAACATTAGCATTGAGTTTTGGTGGAATCCATAACATCTAAATAAAAGACATCTATATTTGATATTAAGATTTTAACAAAGAATAATTGATTGCTTAACTGAAAGTGGATTTGGTAAAGTTATTTAATATTAGTAACTTCTGCTTCTTATGAAAGTGGATAGATATTTAACATTAGCCACTTGTGGTTCTTCTGAACCATAATTTATATATGTCTAGTTTTACATAGAAAATGGCTCTACCTTATCTACTTTCGAAATTTATAATTTATATTTATTTAGTTATAATTTCTTACAATTAATGTGTCATTACTCTTTTTAACTCACCATGGAGCTAAACATTTTGGTAGTATATGATCCCCAATAGTTCGATATATTAAGCTTTATATGGTTGATGATATTGGTTAATGATTTATGAACATTAGTGATAAGTTTCTCAATGCATTTAATGAAATAGATTGAAGTAGAGGATTTTGTTTTTTGTTACATTTTTTACATAGAAATTCACCCTCCATTATGTATTCTTTAAATGTTTGTTTACCACCTTCTTCTATTTATATATGTTATTTTTTGTTTTATGCTTGTATTATATCTTTGTATTTGTAATTAATGTTTAATGTTTTTTTATATGTACTACTTAAATATTAGTCACATTTGTATCAAATTATCGGGGTTTTCATATATATATTAATGGGTTTTGAATATATTTGATATGTAAATACTTATATTTTATGTTTTTTTAATTTTATTTATTTATTCAAATTTATTTTAGAAGGTTTTATGTTTTAGATTTCATTTAATAATAGTTATATTCACTCTAGTTGTATTTTTTTTACTGTTAGGACACTTCTTCACATCGTTATGTTTCCAACCATATGGAGCTGTTTTCCATTCCAGATTTTGGAGTTGATATTTTATTGGATCCCTTTTTCAATGTTGACAAGATTTAGAAATGTTTGTAAACACTGAAACACTATTCTACAAACCCCTTCATTCATTGCGCATTGTCATCGACTTTCCTGCAATGAATTTGGTTTTCTAATTCCTTTTCTCTATGGTGAGGAAGCTTACTTCCTACGAGGATACCTTAATCAAATTGGTCATGTTTTTCATTTTCATGTGTCATTTATAGATTCTAGATACACAATTGAATGCACAGTTCGATCCATGATTTTGTTATCTTTACCAACAGGATGCTACTTTGTAAAGAATTATTTTGTGATGAAACCATTTACGAAGTCATTCAAAAGTATAGGTTCTATATGGGTTGGAGACTCGGGTTTCTTTACACTCTTGGAAAATCTTGGTTCTACAAAAATATGAATGGGTTGTTTTGAAACATATTTGAAAAGACATGCAATCAAAGTATTTCATTTGTACTAGCCTTGATAGGGTGTGGAGGAGTACATACATTCCTTATGGTGGAAGCACACCTCCAAAAGAGGCAGTAGTCTATAAAATTAAATTTTGTTGGTTGTATTTGGAAAAAGATTATGAAGACTACCCTCGCTATTAGTACACTATCTATTGCTTGGATGTTTTAAATAATCAGTGGAGTTTTTCATTTGTTCCAATCATAGAAATACAATGTATATCATTGGCATTATACAATAACCAACTTATATGCCTCATCAATGATGGTTCCACCTTTGTTTGATCTATTGAATAAGTGGATAATTTTATATTCGGTCAACCACATTTCAACAGACATAAACAAAAAATAATGCCCCGAATATATTCCATTTCGAACAATGGACGGGATAGTGTTGATGTGCAATAAAAATGAAGTTCCACTCATGTTCTATGATTTGATGACCAGCTCCTGTGTCCCAACAAATATCACAAATGTATCCATGTTACAAAATCTGGGTTGAAATTTCCATTGCAAGACGAG
Organism: Picea engelmannii; assembly: GCA_009831015.1. Classification (NCBI taxonomy): domain Eukaryota; kingdom Viridiplantae; phylum Streptophyta; class Pinopsida; order Pinales; family Pinaceae; genus Picea; species Picea engelmannii. Next base: position 343,026 of record ML792645.1, on the reverse strand, counting down.
TGCAATGATTTGATTGAAAATGGAAATGTTTTCCCACTACTTCCAAATATGGATTATGTTTATGACATGCCACCATTGAGAATATATTTGTTTTCTTAGTCTACTTTTCCTTATAATAAAAGATTGATAATATTTTCAAACATGTTGTACTTGTCCTACAAATATTCATATTCCATTATACATTTTCATATTTTTGAATTTCATATTCCACCATTGGGATTATATTTGATAATCTACTTGTTTTATAAATGTTCATATTCCATTATCAATTATGATACTTTTCACTTTCATATCATTTTTCATATGGATTGATATAATGGTTTCACCATTTTCCCCCACTTTTATTATGATTTCAATTGTATATATAGTTCTTAATGACATTTGTTTATGTCTCCTAATTATGTTAAATGATTCAGCGCCCCTTCCCTCCTAGGGGTTGCGCGACCTCCCGGTCAAGGATCTTCAAAAGGATGAGTCAAATTATCTCCTTGGGACCATGCTAGCCCCCAATTTAGTTTAACACAAGCCCTTTTATCACCTTAGTCATAGGTCATATGGAACCCGTGGGCCCTTTTCTCAGCGCTCTTTAAAATTTGAATTTGCGGGCGCTACCTTCTTCTGTTAGCCCCTCTCCACATGCGACCTTGGGCTATGACCCAAGGCTAAATCCTGAAAGGCGCTTTGGAGTTTGGACTTCGATTGTTTTGGAAACAACTGCAACACATTTCCATGAGCCCTAAACAACGAACTCACTTGGATAGATCTATGATTCTCATCTCTCCCACAACCAATGACTTCGATTCGCTTCGGGCTCCATCTTTCGAGAGTTTTGAACGTTTCAATCACACTTTTCTCTTGAAGTACTCCATACCCAGAGCTTCATATCAAGTGCCACGTGCTTATCTTGATCGACGACTGAGATTTGTAACTTACTCCGCTTCAGACGACTGATAGTCAACACTCCTCTTTCTCCTCATCTTTTCTTCAAAATTCATGAACTAGTGACGCGTGTCCTTCCCAGATCGATGGTCACGATCCCCTTCTCTAGATTGGCCTTCAGGATTCTTTGGGTACTCTACCTTCACCTTTCCTCCAAAGGAATCTTCCTCCGAAGCTTGTGGATCTCCGCCACGTTTCCTCCCTAGATTCGATGGTCCAGTTCTCCTCACTCTTTGCGACTTCGACAAGAACCATTGTATATATTACACAATTTCTCTGAACCTCTTCCTCCAGAGCTTTTTTATATGCTGCCACGTATCCTCCTCGTAGACAATGACCAAGATTACTTCACGGATTGAGGACTTTGGAGATCCCTGATCCTCAAACACTTTAAAACCTCTGAATCACGAAGTGTCGAAAGGATCCACGACTAATCTCCATGCAACTCTCCCAGATATGATGGTCTGGAACAATTTTGCTTCCTCCCGAATGGATATTGATCGTTGATTTATGAAATCCTTAATAGGTTCCTCCTTATTGAAGGATTCTTTCCCACTATCTCTTTTGAGCTTGTTCTTCCTTTGAACTTTTACTCCTTATAGCATTTTCTTTGACACTTAGTCGAAATTGACCTTCTGCACACCTTGCAATAGGTTTTCCTCCACGACTTAGCTTCTTTGTGGATGACTGTACACACCTTGCAATAGGTCTTACACCCTTCTACAAATACTATTAAGTTACTCCTCTTCGGCTTCTGAGTCAAAATACTTTGTCAACACACTCTTGGTGGACAATATGCATTCCTTGCATACAAAGTTCCACGCTATCTCTTGTGGACTTGTTCCTCCTAGACACTCTGAACTTCTCAGAATGACTTCTTTGATACTTAGCCAAATATCAATCCAGCGCACACCTTGCAACAAGCTCCCTTCAACTTAACTCTTGATGGGAGACTATGTAATCCTTGCAACAGTCCCTATACGGTTCGATTGTTCCTCCTGAACAATTTGAATCTGAGTGCATTTACACCTACCCACACTTTCAAGCTATCTTTGTTGAGGTTATGAGTCAAAACATACTCTATCTGTGCACACCTTGCAGACACTTATGCACTCCTTGTAAATGAAAGTTTCACACTATCTCTTCTGAGCTTCCGAGTCGAAATAGACTCTGTCAATGCACACCTTACGAACACTATGCACTCCTTGCATAGGCACGTAGAAGAGAAATAATTCAAACTTATCTAATATCTCACAAATGCATACATTCAACCATGTAAATGCATTCATAAAATAAGAACAAGTAATAACAGAGACATGGAATTAAACAAAAATCCTACCATTCATTCATTCAAATAGACACAGTAACAACAACACCGAACATTTGGATCAACGTTTCTCTATTATATTCATTCAAATGATATGTACATGGACTCATACAATGCCCTTCAACAGCTCTCAACAACTCTTAACAAGAACAAGTACAACTCTCAACAACCTTCAACTACCATAATATTCAACAACTTCACTTGGGCATACAATACATTTATTTATACAAAAGAGCTCGTAGATCTTTTCCCTCCGACTACCTTAGAGATATCCTATCAAATTAAAAGCTTTCAACTACTAAGGATTTATTACAATAAATGATCGAGACAGATAGATAAGAGAAAAATCTTCCAAACTATACTGAAAGGTACTACATTAAAGGAAAATACACTCCCGATCGGTCTCATGTGATGGTTCATCTCCTAAACATTTAAGAAGTTCTTTAATTACAATCTTAGGTATAAAGTTATAAGTAAAAATGTATTTTTTAGGGTTGAATTATCGAGCTTAGTGTTAGATATAATGCATAATTAATGCCACTACTAGACTTTATGGATTAGATTGGGCTTGTTAGAGGATGTTGAGAGATTCTCTCAACCTCTCCCTCCAAGAGTGGAATAAGTTGGATCTCACAACACTTATTTAAGTGTGATGTATTTTTTTGTAATGTGTGGAATATAATTTATCATTTTTTGTATCTCTCTGCAATGTCTGATCTCATGAATTCCAATTTGGTATCAAAGCCACTAAGGTAAAGGAGTTGCACGGATCCGATTCTAAGGATGTGATACTATTGTACTATTGTATTTGTATACTATGTTGTCACCTCCAAAGAATGAGTCGCCACTCTGATTTGAAAGAATGAGTTTTGCATTGAGTCAATGATGTTGTTGTGATGTTGTGTGAGTAAATATGCACACCACTTGCAAAAGAGGGAGGTTTCGATCTCAGATGTTGCGATCTGAATCAAAATCCATGAGAAATCTCTGGTTTCATGAAGAAGAGTTGTTGTGATTACTTTCCTAGTGCTGAGATCAGTTACACGTTGAACATTCTCAATTAGGAATGAGAAATACTTGGGAAGTATAGTTTCAAAGATAGTTGTGGGTCATAGCTCCAGAATCTGGTAAGCGATTTGAGATGGGGTTTTTAATTTCAATTTAAAATTGTTAGATAATTCCATTGACTACAAAAAGAGAAGAAGCCACCATTGCTATTGGAGAGATAGTTTCCATCTGTCTTCTTTCCAATTTATCTTCGTTGTAATTCGTGGATCTCCTTACCTGTTCATATATGTGAAGGAGAAAGGTTAAAATTGTAGAATTTTCCCTATTATACATCTATGTTCATATACATGAAGGAGCATCAATATCTGAGAGGAGACTAAAGTTCCCTGTTCATATTCATGAAGGAGGAGCATTGTCAAACAAAGAAATCATAGAGCCAGTAATGGGAAGTGACAAAAAGGAATAGATCTGGATGATGAGAGAGCGTCCATATCATATAGATATGCGTACAAGAAAATAAACCCATGGAGAAGGAACTGTTGTTGCAAGTGACGAAGGATCCATTAGGAAGCATTTCAATAACCTGCACACCATTCACATTGTGACATCACTGTAGATCTGTGGAGATGTTGTCCGAATAGATTGAGCCATCAACGCTGCTATGAGAGGGGAGTATCATTGTTGGAGCAGTTGTTGCCTCGAAACCACAATTGAGCCATGGGATGAATTACTGTTGCATAAAAGATGAATTAGTTGATATGTATTCAATTTGCATCTCTACAATGTCATGTGTGAAGAATAACATGCAAAAATAATGATACTTGTGGAAGCCACCGTATAAGTTCTATTTGCTTTTCTAATTCTATATATATTTATATATATGTCTGGTGTGTTTAAAGTTTTTTTATGTAAGTGTTTATGTAAAATAAGAACTCTTGTATCTTGATATAAGTTGGCAGCCCCAGTTTCAAGAATATTTGTTCTTATTTGAAGTCAGCTTGTATACTTGAATGTTGAAGACATTTTGTACCCGAACTTCTCTTCTAGACACTGACAGATAGCCGAAAGCAGAAATCCGACAGATGGATGCATGTTCATAGAAAGCATCAATAATTGACATATTTTCTCATGGAAGCCCCGGTGAGTCGAGATTGTCAAAATTGCCAATCATACAAGTGCATGAATGATGATATGAAACATTTATACTTTAAATGAGTTGAAAGGAAATCTCTACGAAGAGGAAGAGAAAGAGTGGAATCCAGAGGCGTCGGAGTGGGTGTATGCGTTGATGAGGATCATGCCATACAAAGTGTTGTAACCTTTTTTGTTATGTAATTTGTGAAGTTTTGTAATGTATGCATTAACGGGGGGTGTTAGAGATAATGCCTAATTAATGCCACTATATAGTTTAGGGAATGGATTGGGTTTGTTGGAGGATGTTGAGAGATTGTCTCAACCTCTCCCTCCAAGAGTGGAATATGTTGGATCTCACAACACTTATTTAAGTGTGATGTATTTATGTGTAATGTGTGGAATATAATTTATCATTTTGTATATCTCTCTGTAATGTTTGGTCTCATGAGTTCCAATTCGTAGGTGGGTATGTACCAGCAAGAGGTTTCACATACAAAAAAGACCTTCAAAACAAACATGGTGGTTTTATTGTGTGGGTTCAAACTTAAGTTCATAATTTATGAAAACTTTATATACGGAAAAAACTTCTCTCTAACTACGTACTATATCGGACTATATCGGATGGAAAAGAACACAAGATCCATACTCAACTCATGGATTAAAATTTTATTTTTTAATACATTTTTATAATAAAGTAGTAATTTTATGTGGATAAAGGATAATACTTTAGTTAAAGATTGTATTTTTCATGAATAAGAATGATTAGTTAATTGATATTTACAAATGATATTTAATAATAATTTTTCTCATTATTAATTATTAATTGACAAATAAATTATACATATTTTATTTTTTAATACATTTTTATAATAAATTGGTAATTTTATGTGGATAAATGATGATACTTTAGTCAAAGATGATATTTTTAATGAATAAGAATGATGAGTTAATTGATATTGAAAAATGATATTTAATAATAATTGTTCTCATTATTAATTGACAAATAAATTATAATAGATTTTACCACTTTCAAAACAATTTTAAAAAAATTAAATTTAAATTATTCACATTACAATTTATATATGGATAATAAAAACAACCATAAAAATTATATGGTTTATTGAATTAATTTTTTTATTTATAATTAGAAAAACTCAATTAAATGTTTCAAATTCAACTTAACCTTTCAAACCATTTAGAAAATATTTGATTAACAAATTATCATGTATAATTTTTATATTATTTTGTATGTTGAGTTTGATATATATATAACAAACAACCACACATGGTTTTTATTTTTTTTCCTCGGAAAAAAACATAATTTTATTCATTGAATAGAATTACATTTTGTAGATACATGTCAGCACATGTATTGTTGTTGTTGCATAGAGGCAAAGCACTATCAAACTTTTTACAAAGGACAAAAATGCCTCCTCCTAGAGAGGCCTAAGAGACAAAAAGATAATCATCCCACCATCGACAAACCAATAACAAATAGCCAGGGTCCCATTTACATCCATGAGCCCAAGAGGAAAAAAAAAAGAGTTGTAGAGTTAGCCAAGTGAAAATTGTTCATTGTGCAAATAAAACCTACATATTTTTCTTTTGAGGAAAAGGCATTCCATCGAGATATACAATACTATCAGCTTATACTAAAGTTGTCCAAATGAGAAAGAAAAAAAAAAGATCATATGAGTTGTCTATATGATAGGAGAATGTGTAGAGTATGTCTTGATCCCATCCTTTGTTTCCTGGATAGTTCAAGACCCAAAAGCCAACTCTATTCTAGATTTGGATAGAGCATCTGCATCAACATTTCATTCTCTATAGACATGATGAATAGAAAAAGAGTCAAAATTGTATAAAATCCAGTCTATTTCTTCAATCAAATGAGCTAATATTATATTGTGACATCTTTGAAGTTTCCTGGTCCAATTCACTACATTCAACGAGTCCCCATAAATTTGTAGTGAAGTCACCCTTTTTTCTCTTCCGAAAAGAATAAGTAGTTTTAATTCCATAAATTCAATGTAGTTATTTGAGCTAGATCCAATCCACATCGTTGTCTTAAAGAGGTGGGAATATGATAAGAAAATAATCGTACCACCAGCACATGCTTGTCCATTGTTCTATGATGCTACATTGAAAAAATCACAAGGAACATTTTTGTCAACTTTTTTGTCTCGAATTACTCTTATTGGAGGGGAGTCCTTGGGCTTGAGGAAAATGTTACAGAATAATTAGGCCTTGTGATGCAGTGCACTCTAGAGAAACCATCCTATTATGAAATATTGTTACATTTATGTCCAACCAAACCCCCCAACAAATAATCAAAGGTAAATCTCTTAATGTCTTTTTACTGGTATCTGAAGACCAAATTATCCAGGCCGCTTCTACAGAAATTCCCCTCGAGGAACAATTTAAGTCTGAGAAGGAGGATCATTCTTTCCAGACCCATAAGGTAAAAGGAAAAGAGAGAAAAATATGGCCCATTATGTCCTCTTCATTTTTTCATAGGGAGCACCACCCTAGTCCTTCAATCATCATTTTATTCATTCGATCCCAGGTTGGAATTTTGTTTTCTAATATGCACCACATAAATATTTGAATTTTCAAAGGAGATTTGGACTTCCAAAGGATTTTTCACCACCATGTTGGTTCTCTTTGTAACAGGTCAAAGTTTAGATGAATATGCCCCATCTTCGATGTGTAAAATCCATGCTCCACATGTTTCCAAACTAATTCATCCTCCCTATCTGTGATCCTAACATATGCAAATTTCAAGGCTGAGAGGTAAATTAACCATATTTCTTCCTTATGATCTCCTACCCCCACCTAGGTAGCATCTATCCAGCCTCGATTCCAAATTGAGGAAGTCCCTGGATCTGTTATCTAGTGTAGGTGAAAAAATCCCCTTTCCTAGATCTGTTGTACAATATTTTCCAACATGATATGGTTTTGACCACTACTAGCCCAAGGATCTGAGCCAATTTTGACTTTGACTCCATTACTAATCTTCCATCCCAGTCCTTCTCCTATCACAAAGAATAAATTTACCACTTATTTCTATATGATTAAGCAATTTGTCGATTTTTTTGTTATATTCCGCAACCACCCTTCCATTGTATCATGCTTAATATACCTATGAGAGACTACTTTGGTCCATTGATTTTTTGTTAAGAACCAGATGTCAATATAGCATAGAAAAACCTGAGAATAAGTACTCAATGCCTTGAAAAAGAGATAATTTCATGTAATAAGCCTCTTTGAGGGGGAAACCTCCTTATACCCCACATAAATTTCCAAATACAAGATGATTCCAAATGAAAATGTCTCCTTGGTATATATATAGGAGACTAGGAGTTATAATTACAACTAATGGACTCAAGCTGGCATAAATAAAATAACATTACTAGAAAACGATCAAGATTACTTCACGGATTGAGGACTTTTGAAATCCTTGATCCTCAAACACTTTAAAACCTCTGAATCATGAAGTGTCGAAAGGCTCCACGACTAATCTCCGTGCAACTCTCCCAGATCTAACGATCTGGAAAAGTGTTGCTTCCTCCTGAATGGATATTGATCGTTGATTTATGAAATCTTTAATAGGTTCCTCCTTATTGAAGGATTCTTTCTCGCTATCTATTTTGAGCTTGTTCTTCCTTCGAACTTTTACTCCTTAGAGAATTTTCTTCGACACTTAGTCGAAATTGACCTTGTGCACACCTTGAAATAGGTTTTCCTTCACGACTTAGCTTCTATGTGGATGATTGTACACACCTTGTAATAGTTCTTAAACCCTTCTGCAAATACTATTAAGTTACTCCTCTTGGGATTCTGAGTTAAAAGACTCTATCAACACACTCTTTGTGGACAATATGCACTCCTTGCATACAAATTTCCACATTATGTCTCGTGGAATTGTTCCTCCTAGACACTTTGAACTTCTCAGAATGACTTCTTTGATACTTAGCCAAATATCAATCCAACGCACACCTTGCAACATGCTCCCTTCAACTTAACTCTTGATGGGAGACTATGTACTCCTTGCAACAATCCCTATATGGTTCAATTGTTCCTCTTGAACAATATGACTCTGAGTGCGTTTCCGCCTACCCACACTTTCAAGCTATCTATGTTGAGGTTATGAATCAAAACATACTCTATCTACGCACACCTTGAATACACTTATGCACTCCTTGTAAATGAAAGTTTCACACTATCTGTTTTGAGCTTCTGAGTCGAAATAGACTCTGTCAATGCACACCTTGCGAACACTATGCACTCCTTGCATAGGCTCGTAGAAGAGAAAGAATTGAAACCTATCTAATATCTCACAGATTCATATATTCAACCATGTAAATGCATTCATAACATAAGAACAAGTAATAACAAAGACATGTGATTAAACAAAAATCCTACCATTCATTCATTTAGATAGACACAATCACAACAACACTAAACATTTGGATCAAAATTTCTCTATTATATTCATTCAAATGATATGTACATGGACTCATACAATTCCCTTCAACAACTCTCAAAAACTCTTAACAACAACAACTACAACTCTCAACAGCCTTCAGCTACCATAATCTTCAACAACCTCATTTGGGCATACAATACATTTATTTATACAAGAGGGCTCATAGATATTTTCCCTCCGACTAACTTAGAGCTATCTTATCAAATTAAAATCTTTCAAATACTAAGGATTTATTACAATAAATGTTTGAGACAGACAGATAAGAGAAAACGCTTCAAATATATACTGAAAGATACTACATTAAAGGAAAATACACTCCCCATCGGTCCCATGTGATGGTTCATCTCCTAAACATTTAAGAAGTTCTTTAATTACAATCTTAGGTATAAAGGTATAAGTAAAAAGGTATTTTTTAGGGTTGAATTATCGAGCGTAGTGTTAGATATAATGCATAATTAATGCCACTACTAGAGTTTAGGGATTGAATTGGGCTTGTTAGAGGATGTTGAGAGATTTTCTCAACCTCTTCCTCCAAGAGTGGAATAAGTTGGATCTCACAACACTTATTTAAGTGTGATGTATTTTTTTGTAATGTGTGGAATATAATTTAGCATTTTTTGTATCTCTTTGCAATGTCTGCTCTCATGAATTCCAATTTGGTATCAGAGCCACTGAGGTAAAGGAGTTGCATGGATCCGATTCTAAGGACGTGATCCTATTTTACTATTGTATTTGTACACTATGTTTTCACCTCCAAAGAATGAGTCGCCACTATGATTTGAAAGAATGAGTTGTGCATTGAGTCAGTGGTGTTGTGTGAGTAAATATGCACACCACTTGCAAAATAGGGAGGTTTTGATCTTAGGTGTTGTGATCCGAATCAAAATCCATGAGAAATCCCTAGTTTCATGAAGAAGAGTTCTTGCGACTACTTTCATAGTGCTAAGATCAGTTACATGCTGAAGCTTCTCAATCAGGAATAAGAAATACCTAGGAAGTATAGTTTCAAACAGAGCCACGGGTCATAGCTCCAGAATTCGGTAAGCGATTTGAGATGGGGTTTTGAATTTCAATTTAAAATTGTTAAATCATTCCATTGACTATAGAAAGAGAAGGAGCCACCATTTCTATTGGAGAGATGGATGCCATATGTCTTCTTTCCAATCGATCTTCACTAGAATTCATGGATCTCCTTATCTGTTCATATCTGTGAATGAGAAAGGTTTAAATTGTAGAATTTTCCCTATTATATATCTCTGTTCATATCTGTGCAAGAGAATCAATATCTGAGAGGAGCCGAAAGTTCCCTATTCATATTCATGAAGGAGCAACACTGTCAAACAAATAAATCACAAAGCCATTAATGGGAAGTGACGAAAAGGAATAGATCTACATGGTGAGAGAGCGTCCATATCATATAGATATATGCGTACAAGAAAATAAACCCATGGAGAAGGAACTGTTGTTGCAAGTGACGGAGGATCCATTAGGAAGCATTTCAATAACCTGCACACCATTCACATTGTGACATCACTGTAGATCTGTGGAGATGTCGTTCCAATACATTGAGCCATCAACAGTGTTGTGAGAGGGGAGTATCATTGTTGGAGCAATTGTTTCCTCGAAACCACAATTGATCCGCGGGATGAATTATTGTTGCATAAAAGATGAATTAGCTGATATGTATTCAATTTTCATCTCTACAATGTCATGTGTGAAGAATAACACGCAAAAAAAATGATACTTGTGGAAGCCACTGTATAAGTTCTATCTGCTTTTCTAATTCTATATATATTTATATATATGTGTGGTGTTTTTAAAGTTTTCTTATGTAAGTGTTTATGTAAAATAAGAACTCTTGTATCTTGATATAAGTTGGTAGCCCAAGTTTCAAGAAAAATTGTTCTTATTCGAAGTCACCTCGTATACTTGAATGTTGAGGACATTCTGTATCCAAACTGCTCTTCTAGACACTGACAGATAGTCGAAAGCAAAAATCCGACAGATGGATGCATGTTCATAAAAAACATCATTAATTGACATATTTTCTCATGGAAGCCCCGGTGAGTCGAGATTGTCAAAATTGCCAATTGTACAAGTGCATGAATGATGATATGAAACATTTATACTTTAAATGAGTTGAAAGGAAATCTCTACGAAGAGGAAGAGGAAGAGTGGAATCCAGAGGCATGAGAGTGGGTGTATACATTGATGAGGATCATGCCATACAAAGTGTTCTAACCTTTTTTGTTATTAATTTGTGAAGTTTTGTAATGTATGCATTAACGGGGGGTGTTAGAGATAATGCCTAATTAATGAAACTACTATAGTTTAGGGATTGGATTGGGTTTGTTGGAGGATGTTGAGAGATTCTCTCAACCTCTCCCTCCAAGAGTAGAATAAGTTGGATATCACAACACTTATTTAAGTGTGATATATTTCTGTGTAATGTGTGGAATATAATTTATCATTTTGTATATCTCTCTACAATGTCTGGTCTCATGAATTCCAATTCATAGGTGGGTATGTGCCAGCAAGAGGTTTCACATACAAAAAGGACCTTCAAAACAAACATGGTGGTTTTATTGTGTGGGTTCAAAATTAAGTTCATAATTTATGAAAAAATTATATACGAAAAAAACATCTCTCTAACTACGTACTATATCGGATTATATCACATGGCAAAGAACACAAGATCCATACTCAACTCATGGATTAAAATTTTATTTTTTAATACATTTTTATAATAAAGTAGTAATTTTATGTGGATAAAGGATAATAATTTAGTTAAAGATTGTATTTTTCATGAATAAGAATGATTAGTTAATTGATATTGACAAATGATATTTAATAATAATTTTTTTCATTATTAATTATTAATTGACAAATAAATTATACATAATTTCTTTTTTAATACATCTTTATAATAAATTGGTAATTTTATGTGGATAAATGATGATACTTTAGTTAAAGATGATATTTTTCATAAATAAAAATGATGAGTTAATTGATATTGACAAATGATATTTAATAATAATTGTTCTCATTATTAGTTGACAAATAAATTATAATAGATTTTACCCCTTTAAAAAAAAAATTAAAAATTAAATTTAAATTATTCACATTAAAATTTATAAATGGGTAATAAAAACAACCATAAAAATTATATGGTTTATTGAATTAATTTTTCTTAACTATAATTAGAAAAACTCAATTAAATGTTTCAAATTCAACTTAACCTTTCAAACCATTTAGAAAATATTTGATTAACAAATTTTGTATGTTGAGTTTTATATATATATATATATAGCAAACAACCACACATGGTTGTTATTTTATTTCCTCGGAAAAAAAAACATAATTTTATTCATTGAATAGAATTACATTTTGTAGATACATGTCAGGACATGTATTGTTGTTACTGCATAGAGGCAGAGCAATATCAAACTTTTTAGAAAGGACAAAAATGCCTCCTCTTAGAGAGGCCTGGGAGACAAAAAGATAATCATCCCACCATCGACAAACCAATAACAACTAGCCAGGGTCCCATTTACATCCATGAGCCCAAAAGGAAAAGAAAAACGAGTTGTAGAGTTAGCCAAGTGAAAATTGTTCTTTGTGCAAAAAAAACCTACATATTTTTCTTTTGAGGACAAGGCATTCCATCAAGATATATAGTACTGTCGGATTATACTAAAGTTGTTTAAATGAGAAAGAAAAAAAAATATCATCTGAGTTGTCTATATGATAGGAGAATGTGTAGAGTATGTATTCATCCCGTCCTTTGTTTCCTGGATAGTCCAAGACCCAGAAGCCAACTCTATTCCATATTTGGATAGAGCGTCTACATCAACATTTCATTCTCTGTAGACATGATGAATAGAAAAAGAGTCAAAATTGTTTAAAATCTACTCGATCTCTTCAATCAAATGAGCTAATATTATATTGTGACATCTTTGAAGTTTCCTGGTCCAATTCACTACATTCAACGAGTCCCCATAAATTTGTAGTGAAGTCACCCTTTTTTCTCTTTCAAAAAGAATAAGTAGTTTTAATTCCATAAATTCAACATAGTTATTTGAGCCAGATCCAATCCACATCACTATCTTAAAGAGGTGGGAATATGATAAGAAAATAATCGTACCACCAACACATGCTTGTCCATTGTTCTATGATGCTACATCGAAAAAATCACAAGGAACATTTTTGTCAACTTTTTCCTCTCGAATTACTCTTATTGGAGGGGATTCCTTGGGCTTGAGGAAAATGTTATAGAATAATTAGGCCTTGTGTTGTAGTGCACTCTAGAGAAACCATCTTATTCTGAAATATTGTTATATTTATTTCCAACCAAACCCCCCAACAAATAATCAAAGGTAAATCTCTTAATGTCTTTTTACTGGCATCTGAAGACCAAATTATCCAGGCTTCTTCTACAGAAATGCCCCTCGAGGAAAACTTTAAGTTTGAGAAGGAGGATCATTATTTCCAGACCCATAAGGTAAAAGGAAAAGAGAGAAAAATATGGCCCATGATATCCTCTTCATTTTTTCATAGGGAGCACCACCCTAGTCCTTCAATCATCATTTTATTCATCTAATCCTAGGTTGGAATTTTGTTTTCTAATATGCACCACATAAAAATTTGAATTTTCAAAGGACATTTGGACTTCCAAAGGAATTTTCACCACCATGTTGGTTCTCTTTGTAACAGGTCAAAGTTTAGATGAATATGCCCCATCTTGGGTGTGTAAAAGCAATGATCCACATCTTTCCAAACTAATTCATCCTCCCTATATGTGATCTTGACATATGTATATTTCAAGGCTGAGAGGTAAATTAACCATATTTCTTCCTTATGAGCTCCCAGCCCCACTTGGGTAGCATCTAGCCAGCCTCGATTCCAAATTGAGGAAGTCCTTGGATCTGTTATCTAGTGTAGGTGAAAAAATCCTCTTTCTTGGATCTGTTGTACAATATTTGCCAGCATGATATGGTTTTGACCACTACTAGCCCAAGGATCTAATCCAATTTTGACTTTGACTCCATTAGGAATCTTCCATTCCAGTCCCTCTGCTATCACAAAGAAGAAATTTACCACTTATTTCTAGATGATTAAGCAATTTGTCGATTTTTTTCTTATATTCTGCAACCACCCTTCCATTATACCATGCTTAATATACCTATGAGAGACTACTTTGGTCCATTGATTTTTTGTTAAGAACCAAATGTCAATAAAGCATAGAAAAACCTCATAATAAGTACTCAATGTCTTGAAAAAGAGATAATTTCATGTAATAAGCCGCTTCGAGGGGGAAACCTCCTTATACCCCACATAAATTTCCAAATACAAGATGATTCCAAATGAAAATGTCTCCTTTGTATACATAGGAGACTAGGAGTTACAATTACGTGGAATTTACGGTAACTTCCCCACAACTTGCTAATGTTTTGCCTTTCCAGGAGCTCTCACTTGTATAGCATGCCCCATACAAAATAATTGATATAAAATTCTGAAAATCATACCAGAAATACTACAGACTTTCAATATCCAATGCAACCAGTCTCACTCAATCATGGATGATTTTAGGGGCTAAATTTCTCTCATGGGCTAATTTTCCATGGTTTTTCCAAAAACAAGATTCGTTATTTTAAAAATGATTCACTCAAATTCTATAGGATAAAATTATTTTACCTTAAAAATCGCCAAAATTTTATAAAACTATACAAAATCCTTAGAAATTTGAATATTTTTACAAAAATATAGCCAAATATTTATAGTTGGCATATGAAGGATAAGAAAGATTCTCCAAGGTTCCTATATTTTAAAATAAATTTCCATCCTTAAAATAATCCTTACACTCAATTTGGATACTCTAGGAAGAAGGTATGATTGTTTTACCTAGAACACCTACTTGAGACTAGTGAGATACCCTATCTTCCACAGGGTGTATCTACAAATTTTAGATGACCCAGAAGATGAAATTTTTACCAGAAATACCTTACTAATTTTTGTGAATAGCCTCCGGATTTCAAGGCCTGAAACATTACAGAAAAAAAAATTATAGTGAAAATTCTACAATGGCTCAATTCAGGATGATTCAAGAACCCTATCTTACATAGGTTGTATATCTGAAAGTATAAGGCCTCAGGAGATGAAATTTTAACCCAACATACCTTGATCCATCTACTAAATATCCTCCATGTCATTCCTTCTGAAACCTTGTAGAAAAACAGTTATAGCAAAAATTCCAAGGTGTCTCAAATGTAGCAGTGAAACCCCAAGACCTTGAGCTCTGATACCATATGTTAAGAACCAAATGTCCATATATCATAGAAAAACATTAGAATAAGTACTCAACTCCTTGAAAAAGAGAGAATTCTAGGTAATAAGCCTCTTTGAGGGGGAAACCTCCTTATACCCCACATAAATGTCCAAATACAAGATGATTCCAAATGAAAATGTCTCCTTGGTATATATAGGAGACTAGGAGGTACACTTACAACTAATGGAATCAAGCCGACATAAATAAAATAAAATTATTAATGTAATATTCCCCAATTAAGGGGTAATGACCCATTATTTATGGATTAACATTTTTTGTCACAATTAGCCTCCAAACCAATTTTGCTACTATGGATTTTGCAAAAAAGAATTTATTTTTTAGGCCCCACCCTCCTACAAATTTCAATGTAGCAAGCCTCTTCCAGCTTACCCAATGGGTGACAAGTTTTTCCCCTCTTCCTAAGAGATAATGTTAAAAAGAAAATTTTGTACCCTTTCCAACACTCCTTTAGGGATCCAAGCCAATGACATTCAATAAATCATTATGGATTCTAACACAAATTTTACTAAATTCATCCTTCCTTCCCTAGAAATCCATCTGAAACTCCAGACCTTGTGCCTTTTTTCAAGTTTGCCAATGATCCATTCCCAATCCACTTTTCTATAGAAATTAGACTTGAGGTGAAAACCAAGGTATTTGGACACTTTTTCAAAGTCTACCAGCTCAAAAGGAAACAAATACTTGTACTTCTCCAACTCTACAACACAGAGATTATTTGTAGATAAATAATATTTATGAATATTGATCTCCATTCATGTAGCTATACTAAACATAAATGGAATCTTTGAGAGGAATTCAACATCTACCTTCTTCCCATTGCATAAAATCATAACATCATCAATGAAGAGGAGGTGTGTGATGAAAATATTTTTCCCTGTATGGATGTCGATAAAGTTCCCTTGGGATTTTGCATGGGTCAAAGCTATGTTGAGTCTTTCTTCTACCAAGAGAAAAAGAAGGGGTTAAAGAGGACACCCTTGCTGCAGTCCTTTTCCAGACTGAAATAAAGGAGATTTAACACCATTAATAAGTTCTGCAAAGGAAAACGAAGAGATACAACCCATAATCCAATTTATGAAGGGGACATCAAATCTAAAATTAGTGAGAATAAATCTGATGCATAACCAACTTACCCGGTCATAGGCCTTAGAAAGATCAATTTTTAGGATGGCCCATTTTTCTTTATTTGTCTTGACATTGTGAATACCGTCTTGTGACACCCCTATAGCCTCATGGATTTTCCTACCTTCCAGGAAGCCAAATTGTTCTTTTGAGATTTTTTTTCAAAAGAAGGTCTTTTAGTCTTTGAGATATAACTTTGGCCACCACCTTGTATATGTAGTTATCGAGTGAAATAGGCATGAAATCATCCAAGGAGAGAGATTTTTCCTATTTTTTGATGAGTGAAATGAAATTTGACTTTAAGGGGGGGAATATGTGCCCTTGAATTTGATATTCTTCCACCACTTCTAGAATATATTTATTGATAACCTCATAGAGCCTGAGGAAGAAGTTCATAGTCTAGCCATCATGGCCATGACTTTTGTCTTTTTGAAAATTGTGGAAGAATGTCTTTAAATATTCCTAAGTCACTTCCTCAAACATGGATCAATTATATTATTCATCAACGAATCTTGGAAAGTATCCTACAATTCTTACAATTTGACCTATCGAAACCCTCACATTAGCCTTGTAAAGACTCTGAAACAAGATCCACTTCTAGACGAGCCAAATAATCAAAATATCTGGTCGTCCTACCTTCAAGTTCATTTAGACTCAAAATTGTATTTGTGGATTTTTATCCCTTTGCATAAGCATGGAATAACTTCAAATTCTCATCCCCATTGGCAAACCAAGTAGCCCTACTTTTAAGATGCTAAGTCGCTTGTCTTTCTTCCAGTAGTTTCCTCCTCTTTTCTTCGAGAGATTTTAGGGAAAATTTGAATTCTGGAGAGGATAGACCCCATTCTTTTGATTCATAAATAACCTATAGGGTCTATTCAGACTAAAAAATCTCTTTCTCATCCCTTTTTCATTTATTGATAGCCCATTTGATAGTGAGATTTTTGAATTCTTTGTGATTTTTATGGAACTGCATTGAATCCGACTCATTCGAATAACGATGAAAATGCCTCCTTCTTTATTTGACCATATTGATGAAACCATCATATTTGATCCATTCAGAATTGAATTTGAATGGACTGGGAGGTTTTTTAGAACCTCCAACAACTTCTAGAAAAATGGGAGAATGATCAAATTCTCCCCCACTTCCTGCCCATTGAAGAAATTGAAAAGGATAGTCCATGAATGATTTGGAAACTAAGAAGAGGTCAATTAATTTGGCTTTTCTATCTTCTCTGATGTAGGATCATCGTCATCAATATTCATCAAGCCGAGTGGAGGACAACTCAGCATGAAGCGCACGTGTTCAAAATGTTTGGGATCCAAAAGGAGAGCGTGATATTTTACTTATTTGAAAGTATTTTAATTAAAGGGATTTTAATGTTTTGAGGCTTGAGCCATTGTATGAGATCGCAGGAGATTGTAATTTATTAAATGTATATAGGTTTGTACAGATATTGAGCATCGACTTGTATCTGAGTGTAAATGTAATTTATTGTAATAAGGATAACTAAGAGAATGTATTAATTATGATAGGATAGCATTAATGTAGGTTGGAGGGAAGGATCGAGAAGACTCTCCATGTATAAATATATGTAACCTATGCCCAAATGAGGTTGTTGAACATTATATTCTATCATTGTTAAGGAGATCTGTAGAGAAGAAGCTAAGAGCTATAAGAACCTGTGTAAATACTTTCTGAATGAATATAAGAGAGGAATATTTCTTTCAGACTCTAAGTTTGCATATGTTTACCTTTGAGTAATTGGGTAATGTCATGTTATTTTTTTTTCGGTGTTTTATATGCATGTGTGTGGATTTCATGGTTAATTGAATGAATTTGTAGTGTTCTTTAAGTTTCAATTGTTTCTCTTCTGAAGCATTGGTGCATGGAGTGCACAGTAGCCATGCAAGGAGTGTGAAGGTAGAGTCTCTTTCAGACTCCGTATCTCAAGAGAGATAACATTGATTTTGCAGAGTGAGTTAAAGGAGTGCACATATACTCGTTTGAGTATAAAATATAAAGAAGAACCTTGCAAGGTGTGCACAGGGCCAACACTTAATCAAGTGTTGAAAAAGTCTCGAAAGTAGACGAGCGCAAGGAGTGCATGGGAAGATTTCTTAAAATATTCAAGTGTTAAATTTCTAGAGAGGTGCAAGGCATGCACAGGAGGCCCAAATCACTTCGAGTGAAAAATATCAGGAGAAAGAGTGACCATAATACTTTGAAGGGAAGGACCCTTTATTTCCAAGGTCGAGTGGAAAAAACTTGCTCAAGGAGGAGTTAAATATTTCCTAGCCATCAGATGTGGGAAAGTAGAGTGGTTGATAACCCCTGAAGTCCTTTGAAATTTGCACATTCAAAGGTTTTTGTGTAAGTTTCGTGGAGGAGACGGATTTCCCAAAATCTTGAGATCTAGAGTAAATCTGGATCGTCCATCAGTAAGGATGTGTTTTTATAGATCGAGGTAGTTCGGAGGACTGACTATCCACAAGAACTAGAGTGAGGTTGACAAAATATAGAAAACTCTGAAATTTTGGAGTGAATCCTAATTTTTGACATACAGGAGGGACACGTGGCATTAGATCTCGTGGTTTAGAGACTTAGCACTGCAAAATAACTTGGTGTAAGCTAGCGTGAGTTGAGAACTCCCAAAGGCTAGAATTGATCTTGACCATCAGTCAAAGAGGGAAACGTGGAGAGAAGATCTACCCTCCATTAGTTTGACATTCATATGTATTGAGTGTTGGAGCAGCAAGAGCTCCCAAAGATAAAAATTCCAAAGCCCATAGTAATTGTTGGTTTTTGATAGAGTGAGAGTCGTCGATTTATCCCTTTCGCAAGTTCACCAATTCGACACTCTGAAGGATTTGAGGTATTTTGTTGTGGAAGTCTCCGAAGCTCAGAGAGCGGAGTGAAAATACACCATTTATATAAGGTGAGTGTTGGCCGCCAATTCATGATTTCGGAGTTCGTGAATTAAGGGTTATTATATGTTATAGTGGGTAAAAATCTTGAAGCGTGGAGTCTCGAAGTACCTATGAGTTGTAGATTGCAACACACATTAAGATTCATTGATATTCATTGTTGTTCGGTCATTCACACATTCAACATTCAAGAGGATTGTGAGTTGTTGTTGTTGGAACTCATGAAGAACGAAGCTCCTAAATGGTGGATTTTCTATTGGTTAAGAGACTTATCCCATGGACTTGACGTGAGGTCACATGCATTTCTCCAATGAATGTATAATAACCTCGTGAACTTGAATTTTTGTGCATGGAAAGGGAAGAAGGCCTGTGGCACATAGTTTTGAGGGTTTGGAGAGGACCTGAGAGTTAATTCTTCTCCCTTGGAATAATGATCCTATATCAGGAAGTAGCGTGAGCCATAGGAGGATGTGGGGGTTTGAATTAAGTGGTATGTGAGTATAATTTTGTCTGTAGACAGTAGGAAAAGGAAAATACTTGTCTGATATCATCATGTGGCGTAAAGAAATCTTGGAATCATGTAGCCAAGAAGATACAAAGAGAGACTAATAGTAAACATATCCATGGGAGAAGAGATGAGACAACTTCATGCAAGGTTGGATGTCATGGAGACAATTCAAAGAAAAGCACCTGAATCTAGTGATGTTAGGGAAGGTGAAAGTGAAGATGTTGAAGAAGAAGAAGTTGTAGGAGTACATGCAACAAAAGAGCGACTACTAAGAGTTGTTGTAAAAATGGGATCGAGAGTGAAAATGGAAGTACCAATGTATGAAGGAAATTTGGATGTTGAATAACTTCTTTATTTGATAAGTGATTTGGACAAGTACTTCGATTATGAGGAGATTGATGATGAAAAGAATATAAAGCATGTTGTAACCATATTAAAGGGACAAGCAATGTTATGGTGGGACGAATTGTAAGATGACAAAATATGCAAAGGTAAGTCTAAAATCAAGAATTGGCATAGAATAAAAGCGAAGTTGAAAGCTAAATTCATACCAAAATATTATCAGATAAATCAGTTCAGAAAGCTACAGAATCTGAGATAGGAAGGTTTTCCAGTGAAGGATTACATTGAAAAAATTTATAAGTTGAACATAAGAGAAGGACATAGGCAGAATGACGAAGAAAAAATCGCCAGGTACATTAATGGACTAAGATATGAAATCCAAGATTAAATTAGCATGATGACAATGCGAACTATGGAAGATGCTTATCAGGTAGCCCTGAAGGGAGAAGAAAAGTTAGACAGAAAACAAAATCAACAAGAGAGAGGAAAAATTCCATACAGAGGTAGAGGCATTGTCAGAGAGAAGTTCTAGAAGCCTAGAGCAGAAGCTAGAAAGTATCACAGTCAGACAGAGAAAGGAGGAATTTCTAGAGGAGGAAATTATGGTGGAAGAAGTTTGTTCCCGAGAGGAAGAGGAAGAGGAAGAGGAGGAGAAGTGAAGTTTCATGCCTTTGGAAAGACAAGGCACATGTATTGGGAATGTCTTGAGAAGAAAAATAAAGGAATCAGAGAAGCTCGCATTTATGAAGCATGGAAGAGGAATGTGGAGACAGAGATGAAAGAAAAAGAAATAGAAGAAGGAAGATCACTCATGATGAGGAAAGTTCCTGTGAAGCCAGAGAAGGAGGCAAGAGAACCATCCTAGAGAAACAATATGCTTAGAATTGCTTGCAAAACCAAATACATGGTATGCAAGGTAATTACAAATAGTGGAAGTACTGGCAATTTGGTATCCACAAATATGGTAGAAAATATGAAGTTGGAGACAACTACACATACAAATCTGTATAAGGTATGATTCATGGTTATAGAAAGGACATCAAGTCATGGTAAGTAGAAAATCTAAAGTTGAGATTAAGATAGATGGCTACAAATATGAAGTTGTATGTGATGTCATAGCTATGGAAGTTTGTCATGTTTTGTTTGGAAGAGCATGGAAATATGACAGGAATGCCATACATGATGGAAGGGAGAATACTTATACCCTTGAGAAGAATGTGTGTAAACATATGTTTCTTCCAATAGAAGATAAAGTAGTCAAATAAGAAGCTATTCCAAGTATACTTCTAATGAGTGGGAAGGAACTCTTGAAATAAGTCAAGAAAGAACATAAAATGCAGTTATGTTGTAGGTAAGCCGAGAGTCATTATCACAAACACTTCTATTAATGATTTATCTATGGAGGTTCAGGAATTATTGGATGAGTTTGTTGATATCATGGTGGATGAGTTACCTCCCTCCTTACCACCCATCAGGAGTATCAGTCACCATACCCATCTTATTCCAGGAGAGAGTTTGCCAAACAAATAACCGTACAGATTGACCCCTCAAGAGAATAAATAGGTCAATAATCAAGTACAAGAATTGTTGGATAAAGGTTTTATCAGGGAAAGTTTGAGCCAGTGCGTTGTACCAGCTATGTTGAGTCCAAAGAAATATGGATGTTGGAGAATGTGCACAAATTCAAGAGCCAACAACAAGATATCTATCAGGTATATATTTCCTTTACCCAAAATGGATGGTTTAATGGATTTCTTAAGTGGATCTAGTTATTTTTCCAAGATAGACTTGCAGAGTGGCTATCATCAGATAAAGATTAGAGAGGGATATGAATGAAATAAAACATTCAAAATGAATGAAGGATTGTATGAGTGGCGAGTTATGGAATTTGGCTTAAAAAATTCCCCAAGTACATTTATGAGGTTGATGAATGAATTACTTAAATAATTTATTGGTGAGTTTGTGATTTTTTATATAGATGAAATTGTAATCTTTAGTAAGACTGAAGACGAGCACTTGATACATTTGAAGATGGTGTTGAGGAGGTTACAACAAGAGAAGTTGTTAGTGAATTTGAAGAAGTGTTGTTTCATGAAAACATAACTTATATAGTTGGGGTTCGTAATATATTTAAATGGGTTGAATATGGATCCATAGAAGGTGAGGGAAATAATATATTGGCCTTCTCCAAGAAGTGTGTTTGAAGTAAGAAATTTTCATGGGTTGGTGAGTTTTTATAGGAAATTCATCAGGAATTTCAACAGTATTTGTGCACCTGTAATAGACAATATAAAGGAGGAGAATCAGTCTTTTAATTGGATAGAAGAGGCTGAGAAGGGATTTAGAGTGTTGAAAGTAAAGATAACAAAACAACCTATTCGAGTTCTGCCAGATTTGAAAAAAAAAAATCCAAGTTAGATGTGATGCAAGTGGAGTAGACATTGGCGCAATTTTAAATCAAGACAATAAACCTATTTCTTATTTCATTGAGAATCTAAATGATGTCAAATATAAGTATTCAACTTATGATAAGGAATTTTATGTTGTAATTCAAGCCTTGAAAAAATGGAGGCATTGAATTATCATGAAGGAGTTTGTCTTGTATATGGACAATCAGGGTTTGAAGTTTATAACTAGACAAGGGAAATTAAACCAGAGACATGCCAAATGGGTAGAATTCATGCAGAATTTTACTTTTGTTATTAAGAATATTAGTGGAAGAACTAAAAAAGTTGCAGATTCTTTGAGCAGGAGATGTTTGATCTTGCAGGAATTTCAACTAGAGACATTAGGATTTGAGCACCTCAAGGATATGTATCAATAAGATCCAGATTTCAAGGAAGCTTATGAAGCATGTGAGAACCCTTTGATAAGGGAAATAATTGAGTGGATGGAGTATCTAATCTTGGACGGATTGTTTTTCAAAGGAAGCCAATTATGTATTCCAAAATTCTCAATGAGGGATAACATGTTAAAAAAGAAACATAATGGAGGATTGGCTGGACATTTCCTCCATGAAAAAATGTATGCATAGTTGAGTTCTTCATACCATTGGAAAGGAATGAGATCTGACGTGAAGAGATTTGTAGAAAAATGCATAATCTACCAGTATGATAAAGGAAAGTAGTAGAACATCGGATTGTATCAACCATGTCCTATTCCAGACACGCCATGGGATGTGGGAATTCAAAATGTTTGGGATCCAAAAGGAGCGAACAGAATTTTACTGCTTTGAAAGTATTGTAATTAAAGGGTTTTTAATGTTTGGAGGCTTGAACCATTGTATGAGATTACATAATATTGTAATTTCCTAAATGCATATAGGTTTGTACAGATATTGAGCATAAACTTGTATCTGAGTGTAAATGTCATTTTTTGTAACTAGGGTAAGTAGGAGAATGTCTTAATTATGATAGGATAGCATTAAGGTAGGCTGCAGGGAAGGCTCGAGAAGCCTCTCCATGTATAAATATATGTAACTTATGCCCAAATGAGGATGTTGAACATTATTTTCTATAATTTCTAAGGAGAGTTGTAGAGAAGAAGATGAGAGCTGTAAGAACCTGTGTAAATACTTTCTGAATGAATATAAGAGAGGAACATTTCTTTCAGACATTGAGGTTGCATATTTTTACCTTTGAGTAAATGGGTAGTGTCATGTTATTTGATTTCGGTGTTTTGTATGCCTATGTGTGCATTTCATGGTTAATTGAATGAATCTGTAGTGTTCTGTAAGTTTGAATTTTTCCCTCTTTTGAAGCGTTGGTGAAAGGAGTGAAAAGTAGCCATGCAAGGACTATGAAGGTAGAGTCTCTTTCACACTCAATAGCTCAGGAGAGATAATGTTGATTATGTAGAGTGATCCAAATTTAGGAATGGAACAAACTAATTAACATACTGAATACAATAAACACAGAGATAGGAAGAATAACAATATCTTCTATTAAATAATGAAATAGGTTGAAAATGTAAAACTGCAGAAATGAAACTTGCTAGAATGGTGGTAGCTATCTCTGAGAATATATGTGGTTTCTACACACAACTCTAACTAGAAAGGATTAAAATGAGGCTCCAAAGGCCCTTTTCATATTACTCATGAATGAAAAAACCCTAGACATCCAAAAACCTAACCCTAGAAGGTGAAACGCCAAAAGTCATGTGTGCCCTATGGGTAAGTTGGTGTAATTTGGTACCTCAAATTCCTAGGGTTGTAACTTTTGCATATGACCTCCGTTTTAGGCGCGTGATAGCTCGTTGGAAAGGTATTTTAGAGAAATACACATTTCTCCATCAGACTATGACTCTATTTACAATATAACTATGGAGAGTCAAGAAAACAACATTTAGGGATCCAAAACAGCCCTGGAAGTACAACAAGATGTGCTGACATGAAAACATACAAAATAATCTAGTTGGATTAGGTGAGAGGCCACCTGTATAAACCTGGAGAATGTGTGAGGCTTTAGACAGACCTATAAGTGTAAAACTCACAATTATAAAGAAGTACAGAAGACGTGTTGAATAAAAAACAGACACAAGGATCCAATTGCAATAGGTGGGTAACCACCAATATCCACTTGGATCAATCCTACCCCCTTAATAAGAAATGGTATCCATTGCATTGATTTCCCCCATCAGGTGAGGAAAATTTTGTTGTATTTGGCCCCAGGTGAGCCACTCTCCTTGCTGTAGGATTTGCCTTTCCTTGACAACCTAATAACGTTGGATCCACTGTTGGCAAGTGCCCTTGACCTATGTGCCCACTATATGTTCGGTGGATGCTTGTTCCATGCAGAAAGGGTTGATATATGTTGGTGTCAATTGTTCAATGATCTCAGAGGTGTCCAATAATGGTGGAAAATATGGCTGAAGGAGGTCCACATTGAATACTAGATGCAAACCAAGGAAGGGTGGAGTGTTGAGCTCAAAAGAATTTCTACCCACAACCTTGGTGATAGTGTAAGGACTGTAACGAAGTGGATGAAGCTTTCGATGGGGACTAGTGAGAAACTCCTTCTGCAAATGTAACTAGAATTTGTCGCCAACATGAAACTGGTGTGGTACCCTATGTTTATCATGGCGTTTCTTGTACTTAGCATTTTCTTTCTGCAAAATCTCTTGGACCTATTGGCGGATGTGACAAATACACTCAATAAATCTGGTTCCTTTGTCAATCATAGACTGATCAAGAGAATATTATTTCTATGCAGTGGCAAGAGGAAGTGAAACATCAATGGGTCCCAAGGGTTGGAATCCTAGACCCACCTGAAATGGGCTATGGCCAGTGGAACTATGGAGAGACCTCTTGTAATTTTGTTGGACATATGGAAGACTCTTTTCCCATGTATGGCTATGATTATAATTGTACATGCGTATGATGAGCACACTCATCTGATTGATGAACTCAGTTTGGCCATCGGTTTGGGGGTGGAAAGAAGTGGATTTTCTGAGCTTGGTGTCCAACAGAGACTAGAGAATATACCAAAAGGTGTTGAGGAACCTATTGTCTCAGTTGGAGATGATGGTCTATGGTATCCGAAAGTGAAACCAAACTTGTTCGAAGAAGAGCTTGGCAGTATCTACAACTATGACATTCTTCTTACATGCCATGAGGATGGACATCTTCAAAAAATCGATCAACGACTACAAACACGCATTCATTTCCATGCTTGGTGGATGGAAAACCAAACATGTAATCCATGGATATGGATTCCCACAACTTCTCAAGAATAGGATGATGGGTGTATAAGCCTTGCTTCTTGATGGCCAAATTGGAAATGGCGTAGGAAGTGCAAGATATGATATACTTGTTGACATCCTATCAAATTTTTGGCCAATAAAAATGTTTCTTAAGAATGCCCACAGATTTCTCTATGCCAAAATGTCCTTCCACTCGACTGTAGTGGGCTTCCCAAATCAACTTTGCATGCTCTCTTGTAGGAACAAAAAGATGGACCAGGTGGCATAAGAGTCTGTCTTGAATGTGAAAATCAATGACAATGGTTCATGTACCTAAGATTTGATATGTGGTGGCGAATTCTAGATCTTGTTGGTAATGTTGGGGCCACTCCAATGTTGCATGTCCATAGGAATGGAGCATAGTTGTAAGTGAAGCCATAGGAGGCTAAATGAGGAAGTCAATGACATTATTGGAGACACTTGTCTTATACTTGATGTTGATATGGAAATGTTGCAGGTAGGTAGACCACTTTTGATGGTAGTTGTTCTGCAATTTTCCTTGTGTCTATATGAACTACAGAGGCTTGTGATTAGTGTGTATTATTGTCTCTTTCCCCATAATGTAATGTTTCCATTGACGACAGGCTTGTACAATGGAATACATTTCCTTTTCCTAGGTGGGGTATTTCCAAACAATATCAGAGAGTGTCTCACTATGATATGCCATTAGATTCTCATGATGAGTGAGAACTGTGCCCACAACATATTCAGATGCATCAATATCAATCTCGAATGGTTGTTGCAGATCAGGCAAGGAGAGTACTGGAGATGAGAAAAAATGATGTTTCATAAATTCGAATGCTCGTTGTTGATCCTTCCCCCATAGGAACTTGTCCCTACCACCTCCTTTGGTCACTTGGATGAGGGACTAGGCAGTATGGGAGAATCCCAACATGAACAATTTGTAAAAATTGGTGAGTTCCAAGAAGATCTGAAGCTCGTTCAGTGTCATCAAGGTTGGCCAGTCACAGATGAATTGGATCTTAGTTGGATCAACATATACCCCATTCTCATCAACAATGTAGCCCAGGTATTGGACCATGTTCATGCCAAAAGAATATTTTTCCAATTTGGCATAAAGCTTGTGTTGTTGCAGAGTGCTAAAAACCTATTGAATATGCTGCATGTGATCCTCCCATGTTCTGTTGAAGGTGAGGATGTCATCCAAATACACTACCACAAAGGAGTTGGTGAAGGGTCTCAATACATCATCCATCAACCTCATGAAAGTAGCTGGTGCATTTTTTAAGCCAAAGGGCATGACTGTAAATTCTAACCTTGTACAATATCTACTGCAAACTGATATTAAGAAAAGAACAGAAAAGATACAATGGAAAATACTAACATTACACATATATTTTTCACCTGGAAAACCAAACCGAGAAAACCAACATATATTATATTCATACATTGTGTTACATTGTTTACAATACAATATACATATAGGAGCCAAGGACATAAAAAACCCTAACCCAATGACCTGGATTAGTCCAAAACCCTAATTCCTTAATTGGAAATAGAAAACCATCGGCAAAAAACCATGTGTCAAAAAACCACCTAATATCATGTGGTCCCAAAAATATGTCATCCCGGTAATATGTCGTCCCAGAAATATGTCGTTCCGGAAATATGTTGTCCCGAAAAAAAAAAAAAAATCATGGGCGT
Source organism: Picea engelmannii (assembly GCA_009831015.1). Lineage (NCBI taxonomy): Eukaryota > Viridiplantae > Streptophyta > Pinopsida > Pinales > Pinaceae > Picea > Picea engelmannii. The sequence continues at coordinate 315,479 of ML792645.1, read as the reverse complement.
TGCCCCCGAACCCCCCTGCACGCCCAGCGCAGGCGCTTAGACACTACTACTCGTGAAAAGAATATAACACATACCCAACATTCTCCCACTTGTTGTTTTCTTTGCAAACAGGGGGTTACAGGGTTACATAGTCAATAATCCAGGGCAACAATGCCCATGGATCCTCTACACCAAGAGAACTTCTCAGTGCTCACAAATTTTGTTAATGAATCTGTAACATTCTTCAAAGTGTCCACCTTCATCAATGATACTTTCTTTTCTTCAATCATGTCTCTTACAAAGTGATATTGAACATCAATGCACTTTGTCTTTGAATGATAAGCAAGGTTCTATAGTTGAAACTGCCACTACAGCCTGTCTTTTGCTCATCCAACTTATTGCTCCTCCAAACAAGTTAAACACATACCCACTTGTGGATCTCCTACGATCCAAATATCCAACCCAGTATGCATACACAAAGCCATGTATATCGACCACTCTGTCCAATCCAGGTCTTCCTTCGTAGCACAATCCATAGCTAGCAGTTCCACGCAAATACCTGAAAACCCTTTTTACTGTTGTCCAATGCTCCTTCCCTGGTTTTGACATATACCTGCTCAAAACTCCCACTGCATGTGCAATGTCCGGTCTAGTACAGACCATTGCATACATCAAAATGCCAACTGCACTTGCATATGGAACATGAGACATGTCCTCCTCTTTTTCATGTGTCTTGGAACACTGATCCATAGATAACTTTACACCAATAGGAATAGTAACCTTAACCGGTTTACATTCCTGCATATTAAACCTTTGCAATATTGTCTCGACATATTTTCTCTGATTTAACCAGAGTTTCCTCCATTTTCGATCTCTTTTAATTTCCATGCCCAAAATGAAATTTGAAGCACCAAGATCCTTCATGTCGAATTTAGAGGACAACTGAGTTTTCACATC
>ML792645.1:298919-312209 GCA_009831015.1 Picea engelmannii | reverse complement strand
GAATCATTACCCAAGAAAACATTACCTCCATCATACTTTTCATATTCGCAGAACCACTCCCTGTGGGGAGTCATATGAAAGGATGCACCTGAGTCAATCAACCATGCCTCATGATCTACATGTGTGCTTGAAGAGGCCAAGTAAACATCCCCTTCTTCTTCCTTGGAGGTCTTTTCTTCTGTAGAAGAAGATTCTATAGATCCCTTATTTTTCTCAACTTTGGATCTACACTGCTTCTTGTAGTGCCCTTCTTTTCCACACCTCCAACATACCATTCCAAACTTTCTAGGAGATTTAGATCTACCCTTAGACTTAGATCTCCCACTTGAGAAATTAGATTTATTTCTTTCCTAGGAACGTCCTCTTGCAAATAATCTATCTGTGCTATGTCCTTCCATATTCTTTCGTCTCATCTCCTCTGACAACAAGGACGAGACCACTTCTTCAAACTTCAAAGAAGTTGTATTACTACCTATGGCCACAACCAAACTATCCCACGAGTCTGGTAAAGAACACAACAAACTGATACATTTATCTTCATCTAAAATTTTAATATCAACAGATACTAACTGACTTAACACAGTATTGAAGGCGTTCAAATGCTCTACCACTGAGTCTCCATCTCTCATCCTCAATTTATACAACTTCTTTCTTAGGAATAGTTTATTTACCAGGGACTTAGACTGATACAACTTCCCCAACTTTTCCCATAAATATTTGGCTGTAGCTTCCTCTGACACATTCAGTAATACTGAATCAGAGAGACACAGTCGAATTGTTCTCTTTGCCTTCCGATCCGTCTTTTTCCAGTCATATGCAGAAGTTCCTGTAGGTGTCGTACCTGGATCTACCACAATCCACTAATCTCTGTCCACCAAAAGATCTTCCATCCTGAGCTTCCACAGCTCAAATATTTTCCCATTAAACTTCTCGATCTCCATCTTCGAATTGTTTGTCGTTTCTTTTCACCTGAAAAACAATACCGCAGATCTCCCACTGTAACAAGGCTTATCACAGTCCCGAGACAAACCCTTGACCACAAAGGCATCCCCCTGAAGCCAATAAAGCTCTGATACCAAATGTAAATTCTAACCTTGTACAATACCTACTGCAAACTGATATTCTGAAAATAACAGAAAAGATACAATGGAAAATACAAACATTACACAGAGATTTTTCACCTGGAAACCCAAACCGGGAAAACCAACATATATTATATTCATACATTGTGTCACATTGTTTACAATACAATATACATATAGGAGCCAGGGACATCCAAAACCCTAACCAAATGACCTGGATTAGTGCAAAACCCTAATTCCTTAACCGGAAATAGAAAACCATCGGTAAAAAACCATGTTCCGAAAAACCACCTAATATCATGTGGTCCCAGAAATATGTCGTCCCGAAAAAAAAAAAAATGTGAGCGCTACCCCCGAACCCCCGAGGGGGGGCCTAGCGGCCCCCCCTCTAACCCCCCTGCTCACCCGACGCAGATGCTCAGACACTACTACTCGTGCAAAGAATATAACACATACCCAAAAATGACTATCCATTCGTAGAGACCTTCTTTATACTTGAAGGTTGTCTTCCAAACATCAGTTGGTTCAATGGGAACCTTGTGGTAGCCAAAATTTAGGTTAATATTGTTGAAGAAATTTTCCCAATTGAGTTGGTCAAGTAGTTCATCAATGCTAGATATGGGGTAGAGGTTCCTGACTGTGATTTGTTTTAAGGGTCTGTAATCAATGCAGAGTCACCAAGTCCCATCCTTCTTCTACACCAGTACAATCGGGCTTCCGTAAGGGGAGGAGCTGGGTCTTATGTGCCTCTTTTGAAGAATATCTTGGACCTGACACCTTATTTCATCATTCTCCATCAACGAGCATCGATAGACTGGTCCATTAGGTAGAGGTGCATCGAGGGTCAGATCATTTGGATGCTTGACTTGGTAGTGTGTCGGTACCCCTACATGTGATATGAATATGTCTCTCTATTCTTCCATGATCTCATCCACTTTATTCTACTGCCAAGAGAGGCATTGTGTAGAGGCCACGGATGTGACAAAAAACTTCTTCTTATTGTGAACACAGATCAAAAAGAAGAGGAAATTCTTGGGCTGTGAAATGACCTTATTTCATTGCTTAGAAAAGATTAAAGAAATTTCATTAGGCGGTGCCACCTATGGGATCCTGTACAATTATCTACCCAAAGTAATAATAACAATGTAGGATCTAGAATCATACATAGCATGAAGCTTCCAGAAATATCGTTGTCCTAAAAGAACATCACAAAATTCAAGGGGAGAAACATCACATAGTACCTCATCTTTTAAAGGCTTGATGCCATAGGATAGATGACATTGTTGGCTGACATGAAGATCCCTTCCTTGACGAAGCCAATCGATGGTGTAGGGCTACAGGTGCGAGTTCATTGGCAACTTAAATGGCTTAACAACCTCTGCTGAAATCAAGCTCTTTTGACTACCATTTTCAACAATGAAATGAATTGGAGCCCCCTTGACCCACATATGTGAGTGAAAGAGGTGTTCCCCTTCCTTTGGTTCTTCTAGTTCTCTTGGCCAGACTTTGGTGGTAGCAACCATAGAAATGAGTTCAAAATCGATAATATGCTTCCCTCCTTTAATATTTGGCTCGGAATTAGAATCAACTTCTGAATCGGTAGCCTTAAGCTCGGTCATGAGGGACTACTTGGAGAGGCATTCGTCAATGTTGTGCCAAAGACCTTTATGGTACTCACACCATTTTATCGTGTCCTTCTTCGTCTTCTCGTTGCCCTTCTTTTGTTATGGCTTGTATGGATTGTCCTGAGAGATACCATCTCAACTTGGTCCCTTGCTGTGTGGGTTGGGGTTTCCTTTGTCCTACTTTGGCTATGAGAGGTTTGAAGATCCAAAATATCATCATTTATTCTTACATTTCTGCTCGATATTGACAACGTATCTATAAGTTGTGCCCAATGAGGTGATGTTCGGGAAATCCATTTATTCTTAAATGTATCTATGCAAACAATCACGGTATTTGAGCACCAGATGATGCTCAAAATATTTGATACCCAATTTGGTGCGTAGGGTATGGAAAATATTGGTGAAGTCTAGTACTATCTGGTCCCTTTCTTGACATAGGGTGGTTCATCTCCTGTACTGGTCCTCGTAGATTCCAAAAGGGTAGTAGTATTCTTTAATCACTTCCCATAAGGAATCCCATGTAGGGGCCACCACAGAATTTGCAGATTCCTCCACGAACCTTTTCTCAGAGTAAGTATCGCACCAATCTTTAACATGGGGAATGACCTTGAGAAGTGCAAAAGTGATCTTTTCCCGATCGAAAAAATTGTGGACTGAAAAATATCCTTCTAGCAAATTCAACCATTTATCTACAACATTCGCATCTATCAGTCCTTCAAATAATGGAATATCAAAATTTACATGTACCTTAAAGGGGGTTGCATGGCCGCCTGATGAAGATGCTTCTCTGATGGGCAATCATCGAAGGATCTGCGCAAAGTTGTCCATCATTTCGTTCCTTTGTCATGTGAGGGATTCCTTGAGAAAAATTTTAATAGGATCTCCTTCTCCATCATCTTTCTTTTCATATCCCATGTTTTTTCTTTCAGGCTCAGCGCGGCCGATATGGTAATGGATCGATTGGTTCGAGTCCCAACTTCTTGTACCCAGACCTTGTTGGGGACATGCACGAATAAAAATAAATGAAGAGCAGACCTCTTTGATACCACTGATCCAGATTTAGGAACATAACGAACTGATTAACATACTAAATATAATAAACATAGAGATAAGAAGAATAACAAAAATATCCAGTGAACAATATCTTCTATTGAATAATGAAATAGGATGAAACTGTAAAACTGTAGAACTGAAACTTGCTCGAATGGTGGTAGCTATCTCTAAGAAGAGATGTGGCTTCAACGTGAATTCGTCTGAGAAGAATGGATTATGATGAGGCTCCAAAGTCCATTTTCATACTACTCATGAATTCCAAAAATCTAAACATCCAAAAACCTAACCCTAGAAGGTGAAACACCAAAAGTCATATGGGCCCTATGGGTAAGTTGGTGTAATTTGGTACCTCAACTTCCTAGGGTCATAAATTTTGCATACAAACTCTATTTTAGGCATGTGATAGCCCGTTGGAAAGGTCTTTCAGAGAACTACGCATTCCTCCATAAGAATATGACTCCGTCTATAGTGTGATTGTGTTGAGAAAAGAAAACAACGTTTAGGGCCCCAAAACAACCCTCAAAGTATAGTAAGATGTGTTGACATGAAAACATACTAAATAAGCCAGTTAGATTAGGTGAGAGGCCAACCATATCCACCTAGAGAATGTGTGAGGCTTCAGACATCCCCAGAAGTGTAGAACTCACAATTATAAAGAAGTACAAAAAGATGTGTTGAATCAAAAGTGGACATGAGGAACTAGTTGGAATAGGTGGGTGGCCACCAATATTCACATGGATCAATCCTCCCCCATTAAGAATCAATGGCGTCCATTGCATTGAGATCCCCCATCAAGAGAGGAAAATTCTATTGGATTTATCCCTAGGTGAGCCACTTTCCTTGGTGTAGGATTTTCCCTACCTTGACAACCCGATAAATCTATATCTATTGTTGGCGAGTGCCCTTGACCTGTGTTTCCACTATCTGATCGGTGTATGCTTGTTCCATGCAGTGAGGGCTGAGATTTGTTGGTGTCAATTGTTCGACGATATCAGAGGTGTCCAATAATGGAGGAAAACATGGCTGAAGGAGGTCTACATTGAATACTGGATGCAGACCAAGGAAGGGTGGAGTGTTGAGCTCAAAATAATTTTTACCCAAAACCTTGGTGATAGTGTAAGGCGCATAACGAAGTGGGTGAATCTTCCGATGGGGCCCGGTGAGATCCTCCTTTTGAAAATGTAACCAAATTTTGTCACTAACCTGAAACTGGTGTGGTACCCTTTGTTTATCATGGCGTTGCTTGTACTTAGCATTGGATTTTTGAAAAATCTCCTAGACCTGTTGGTGGATGTGATGAATCTGCTCAATGAATCTGGTGGCTTTGTCGATTGCACACTAATCATGGGAAGAGTTTGTTTGTTTGGTGGAAAGATTAAGTGTGCCATCAATTTGTCCCAATGGTTGGAATCCTAAACCCACCTGAAATGGGCTATGGCTGGTGGAACTATGGAGAGACCTATTGTAACTCTATTGGACATATGGGAGACTCTCATACCATGTACGGGGATGCTTAGAATTGTACATCCACAGGATGTTCACAATCATCTAAATGACAAACTCGGTTTGGCCATTGGTTTGCGGGTAGAAAGAAGTGGATTTTGTGAGATTGGTATCCAACAGAGACCAGAGACATGACCAAAAGGTGTTGAGGAACCTGTTGTCTCGGTCAGTGTTGATGGTTTGTTGTATCCCAAACTTGTTCGAAGAATATCTTGGTAGTATCTGTCACTGTGACATTCTTCTTACAAGATGTGAGGATGGACATCTTTGAAAATTGATCAACGACCACAAACACACATTCATTTTTGTGCTTGGTGGATGAAAAACTAGACATGTAATCCACAGAGATGGATTCCCACCGCTTCTTAGGAATAGGAAGAAGGGTGTATAAGCCTTGCTTATTGATTTCCAACTTGCAAATGGCATAGGAAGTGAAAGATCTGATATAATTTCTAACGTCCTGACGATGTTTTGTCCAATAAAAATGTCTCTAAAGAATGGCCACATTTTTCTCTACGCCAAATTGTCCTGCCACCTGAATGTAGTGGGCTTCCCAAATCATGTTTGCACGCTCTCTTGTAGGAACACAGAGATGGACCAAGTGGCATAAGATTCCATCCTAAATGTTAAAATTAGTGACAGTGGTGGCTGTACCCAAGAGATAATATGTGGTGGCAAAGTTCGGATCTTGTTGCTAAAGTTAGGGCCACTCTGATGTTGCATGTCCACAGGAATGGAGCACAGTGGTAAGTGCATCCACAGGAGGTTGAATGAGGCAGACAGTGACATTATTGGAGACATATATATTGTAATTGATGTTTATATGGAACTGTTGCAGGTAGGTGGACCACTTCTGAGGGCGATCGTTCTGCAATTTCCCCTATTTCTATATGAACTGTAGAGGCTTGTGATCATTGTGTATGATTGTCTCTTTCCCCAGAATGTAATGTTTCCATTAAAGGAAATCTTGTACAATGGAATACATTTCCTTGTCATAGGTGTGGTATTTCCAAAAAGTATAGGTGAGTATCTCACTATGGTCTTCCATCGGATGCCCATGCTAAGTGAGAACTATGCCCACAACATAGTCAGATTTATCAGTCTCAATATCGAACGGTTGTTGCAAATCAGGAAAGGAGAGTATTGGAGATGATAACAAACAATGTTTGAGAGATTTGAATGTTCATTGTTTCTCCTTCCCCCACATCAGCTTGACCCTAACATCGCCCTTGGTCACCTAGTTGAGGGCCCAGGCAATATGGGAGAATCTCAACACGAACCATCAGTAAAAATTGTCGAGTCCCATGAAGATCCGAAGCTTGTTAAGTGTGGTCGGGGCTCACCTGTCATGGATGACTTGGATATTAGCTAGATCATCATGTACCCCATGTTCATAAAAAATGTATCCCAAATATTGGATCCTTTTCATGCCAAAAGAGCATTTTTCCAAGTTGGCATAAAGCTTGTGCTACCGTAGAGTGCTCAAAACCTGTTGAATATGTCGTATGTGATCCTCCCAAATTTTGTTGAAGATGAGGATGTCATCCAAATACAATACCAAAAAGGATTTGGTGAAGGGTCTCAATACAACGTTCATCAACCTCATGAAAGTGGTTGGTGCATTTGTTAAGTAGAAGGGCATGACTAGCCATTTATAGAGACCTTATTTATACTTGAAGGTTGTCTTATATACATCAGTTGGTTCATTAGGAACCTGGTGGTAGCCAGACTTCAGGTCAATCTTGTTGAAGAACTTTTCCCCTTTGAGTTGGCCAAGGAAGTCATCAATCCTGGGAATGGGGTAGCAGTTCTTGATTGTGATTTTGTTTAAGGCTTTGTATTCAATGCAAATTCAGCAAGTCCCTACCTTCTTTTGCACTAGTACAATTGGGCTTCTGCAAGGGGAGGAGTGGGGTCTTATGTGCCCCTTTTGAATAATCTCCTGGATCTGATGGCTGATTTCATCATTCTCCATGAGTGAGTGTCGATAGACTAGTCCATTAGGTAGAGGTGCGTCAGGGGTCAGATCAATTGGATTCTTTACTTGGCAGTGTGTCGACACCCTTGTAGATGAGACAAAGATGTATCTGTATTCTTCCATGATCCCATCCACTTGATTTTTCTGCAAAGAGAGGCTTTGTTTAGAGGCCACGAATGTGGAAATACCCTTCTACTTAATGTGATCATGGATCGCAAAGAAGATGAACTTCCTGGTTTGTTAAATGACCTTATTACATTGCTTAACAGAGATTAAAGAAATAGTAATAGGCGGTGCCACCTATGGTATCCTGTATAATTGTCTACCCAAAGTAATAATAACACTGCGGAGTCTAGACTCATACACAAAATGATGCTTACACAAATATGGTTGGCCTAAAAGAACATCACAAACTTCAAGGGGAGAAATATCACATAATACCTCATCTTTGAAAAGCTTTATGTCGTAGGGTAGACGACATTGTTGGATGACACATAGATCTCTTCCTTAATGAAGTCAACCGATGGTGTGGGGTTGCAGATGCTGTGTCATTGGAAGGTTTAGCCACTTCATGACCTTTGATAAAATTAGGTTCTTCTAACTACCATTGTCAAAAATGAAATGAATTGGAGCCCCCTTGACCCACATCTGCGAGTGAAAGAAGCATTTCCCTTCCTCTTTTTCTTCCATTTTTCTTGGCCACACTTCGGTGGTAGAGACCGTGGCAATGGGTTCCACATAAATAATTCACTTCCCTCCTTCAGGATTTGACTTGGGATCATAATTGTCCTCTAACTTGGAAGCCTTCAGCGCGTCCACGAGGGACTTCTTGGAGTGACATTCATCAGTGTTGTGCCAAGGACGTTTATGGTATTCACACAATTTTCTCATGTCCTTCATATTCTCATTTCCCTTCTTGTGTTGCATCTTGGACAGATTTTCCTGAGGGTGACCATATCAAATTGGTCCCTTGTTGTGTATTTTGGGGTTTCCTTTGCCCTGCTTCAGCTGTGAGGGGTTTGTAGATCCAAACTCTCTGCGTTTCTACTTAAAATTTCTGCTCGATCTTGACAATGAATCTATAAGTTGTGCCCAATGAGGCGATGTCCAGGAACTCCATTTTTGTTTGAATGTATCTATGCAAACAACCTCGGTATTTGACCACTAGATGACGCTCAGAATATTTGATACCCAATTGTTTGTGAAGGGTATGGAAAATATTGTTGAAGTCAGGTACTGTTTGGTCCCTTTCTTGATGTAGGGTGGTCCATATGGTGTATTGGTCCTTGTATCTTCCAAAAATGCAGTACTGTTCTTTAATGGCATCCTAGAAGGAATCCCATGTAGGGGCTACCACAAAAATTGCAGATTCCTCCATGGCCCTTTGCTTAGAGTAATTATCCCACCAGTATTTAACACGGGGAATGACCTTGAGGAGTGAAAAAGTGATCTTTTCTCGATCGGAAAAAATTTGGGCCGAAAAATATCCTTCGAGTATATTCAACCATTTATCTACAACATCTGCATCTATCAATCCTTAAAATAATGGAATATCAAAATTTACATGTACCTTGAAGGGGGTTGCATGGACGCTTGATGAAGATGATTCTCCCATGGGCAATCGTTGAAGGTTCTACGTGAAGTTGCCCATAATTTTGTTCCTTTGTCGTGTGAGGGATTCCTAGAGAAACATTTTAATAGGATCTCCTACTCCATCATCTTTATTTTTGTCTCCCATGGGTTGTTGTCAGGATCAGTGTGACTGATATGGTAATGGTTCAATTGGTTCGAGTCCCAACTTCTTACACCCAGACCTTCTCAGGGACATGCACGAAGAAAAATAAATGAAGAGTAGACCACTCTGATACCATTGATACAAATTTAGGAACAAAACAAATTGATTAACATACTGAATACAATAAACATAGATATAGGAAGAATAACACAAATATCCAGTGAACAATATCTTCTATTAAATAATGAAATAGGATGAAACTATAAAACTGCAGAACTGAAACTTCCTCGAATGGTGGTAGTTATCTCTGAGAAGAGATGTGGCTTCTACGCGCATTCGTCTGAGCATAATGGATTACAATGATGCTCCAAAGTCCCTTTTCATATTACTCATGAATGCCAAAACCGTAGACATCCAAAAACCTAACCCTAGAAGGTGAAACACCAAAAGTCATGTGGACCCTATGGGTAAGTTGGTGTAATTTGGTACCTCAACTTCCTAGGGTTGTAAATTTTGTTTACGAACTCCATTTTAGGCACGTGATAGACCATTGGAAAGGTCTTTCAGATAAATACTGATTTCAGTGTTAGACTCTAACTTTGACTATAGTCTAACTGTGGTGAGTCAAGAAAACAATGTTTAGGGCCCCAAAATAGCCCTGGAAGTACAACAAGATGTGTTGACATGAAAACATACAAAATAATCCTATTGGATTAGGTGAGAGGGCACACGTATCCACTTGGAGAATGTGTGAGGCTTTAGATAGCCCCAGAAGTGTAGCACTCATAATTATAAAGAAATACATAAAGACATGCTGAATAAAAAATTGACACGAGGAGCTAGTTGGAATAGGTGGGTGGCCACCAATATCCACCTGGATCATAGAATGAGTGGAAGGAGTGCACATATACTTGTGTGAGTATAAAATCTTGAGAATACCCTTGCAAGGTGTGTACAAGGCCAACACTTAGTCAATTGTTGAGAAAGTCTCGAAAGTAGACTAGCGCGAGTGTGTGGGAAGATTTCTTAAAATATTCAAGTGTTAAGCTTCCAAAGAGGCGGAAGGTGTGCAAAGGAGGCCTAGATCACTTTGAGTGAAAAATATCAAGAGAAATAACGACCATAATCCTTTGAATGGAAGGACCCTTTATTTCAAAGGTCGAGTGGAAACAAAACTGCTCAAGGAGGAATTAAATATTTCCTAGCCATCGGGTATGGGAAATTAGCATGGGTGATAACCCCTAAATTCCTTCGGACTTCGCGCATTCAAAGGTTTTCGTGTAAGTTTCATGGAGGAGATGGATACACCAAATCCCGGGATCTGGAGCGAATATGGACCATCCATCAGTAACGACATATGTCTATATATTGAGGTACTTTGGAGGATCGACTATCTGGGATAAATAGAGCGCGGTTGAAAAAATATGGAAAACTCTTCAATTTTTGAAGAGTGGAGTGAATCCTAACCATTGACAGATGGGAGGGACACGTGGCACCATATATCATGGTTGAGAGACTTAGCACTCTGAAAAGAACTTGGTGTAAGCTAGCATGATTCAAGAACTCCTGAACGCATGAAGGCTGGAGTTGATCTTGACCATCGATTGGAGAGGGACACGTGGAGAGCATATCTATCCTTCACCAGTTGTGCATTAAGAGGTATTGAGAGTTGGATCAGCCAGAGCTCCCGAAGCCCGAAATTCTGAAACCCATCGTAGTCGTTGGTTGTCGATCGAGTGAGAGTCATTGATTTATCCCTTTCATGAGTTCACGAGTCCGAAACTCCATAGGATTTTAGGTATTGTGTTTTGGAAGGCTTCAAATCCTAGAGAACATAGTGAAAATCCACCATTGATCTAAGGTGAGTGTTGGTTGTCCAATTCGCGAGTTCGGATTTCGTGAATTCATGGTTATTGTATGTTGAAGTGGGTAAAACTCCTGAAGTGGAAAGTCTCGAAGTACATGTGAGCCATATATTTTGACACATGTTAAGATTTGTTGATCTCCCCTTTTGTTCATCCATTAGCACATTCATTATTAAGGAGGATTGCGAGTTGTTGTTGTTGGAACTCCCAAAGCTCATAGCTCCGAAGTCATGAAGTTTCTATTGGTTAAGAGACTTATCCCATGGAATTGGCCCAAGGTCATGTGGATTTCTCTGTTGAGTGGATAATACCCTCACGAAATTGAATTTTCACAAAGGGAAAGGGAAGAAGGCATATGGCACATAGTTTTGAGGGTTCAGAGAGGACCCAAGAGCTAATTCAGTTCCCCTAGATGAACAATCTTAGACTAAGAGCTCGTGCAAGCCTCAGGAGGACATGGGGTGTAATGATCCCAAACCAAATTCTTTCTTGGAATCACCAACTAATACTAATTTATTGAGTTATTAAGTGCATACAAGATTCATCAACACATGGAGATCACAATATATTCAAGATGTAGAAGCACAAGCAAAGATCTGACCTTTTTATTATGAGCAATGTAAGATCAATACAATAGATGGTCGATCTGGTATAAACCTCAGATGGCCATGCAAGCAATAGATATGAGCTGCTACAAAATGCTCTCGAAAATACAAAATAAGCCTCCAATGGCTGGATATACAATGAAGACTAAATCAAGCAGATCTGAGCCGCACTAATGCTCAACCTCCAAGATGGAAAGTGCCACGTCCTGTTAGAATGATGAAGCCCTGAATAATCCTTCCCTGCTACCAAAAGTGTCCAATCATCCCAAGAAATATGCCAAATGATAGATCGGGCAACTGTAAGGAAAACCCATATGTTCAAATTCCCAAATCCACTCTCAAACCCCGTAGATCTGAATTCTTCACTGAATGGTGTGCCCCACTGGATGACTGAAACCCTGGCTGGTTTGACCCTGATGAAGGAGGCCTCCAAATGATCTGAAACTCTCCAAGAATATAAATTGGGCTATGAGAATCCTGTGGGAGAAGTTTCGGGCTTAGATCTCAAGCAGATCTCCCTAGATCTGAGTTTTACTGAATCACAGGACGTCCCCTATGGCTCCATGATGTCCTAATCTGTAGACAAATATAGAATGATGATAACGCTCCAGAAAATCCCTCAAACTAATGGTCCTGCCCCTGCAAACAAAACCCAACTGTCAGAATGGCCCTACGCCCTCAGGATAAGATGGATCGAACCTCACTCGATAAATTGGCCCTGAGACTAAAATGTTGTGGAGGAGTCTTTCATTCCCGAGACCAAGCTGTGGAACAAGGTGAGTGGATATTTCACCACTGAGTTTCTCCCAAGGGTTTGTACAGCAAAACCCCCAAACTGAATGCTCAAGAGCAATAACAAATGCTAACCCAAAACCAGAATGAGTAATAGGTGCACCCTAGCCTCTTACTTATACTTTTCCTTCTAATTCTCTGTTGAGTTAGGTTAACTCCCAGGGTTAATCTTGTATTATTCTGTTGAGTTATCTTTTACTCCTTTCCTTTTCCTTTCTTAAGTCAACTTAGAAATATAACTTTTAACTTCTTGACTTTTTCCCCCCTTCAGTGTGAGACTATGACCTAGTGGGGGTGTCTAGGCCATCGAGTCTCCTCATTACCTCTCCAAGAGGTGGGGAACATTACAGTCTCCCCTGCTTGAAATTGCTTGTCCTCAAGAAATTCCAAACCTGCTTCTCTAACCATGTGCTCCTGCTCCCAAGTGGAATCCTCAATGGGTAAATCCTTCCACCTGATCAGATACTCCTTGATGCTTCGGTTTCAGAGCCTCTTTTCTCGGACTTCTAACACCTCCTCTGGAATCAAAACAAGATATCCCTCCTCATCCATAGGAGGTAATGCCTCAATAGGCCTGACATGTTGACCGAGGGATTTCTTAAGGCACGAGACATGGAAGACGTTGTGAATTTTGCTACCCTGTGGAAGCTCCAGCTCATAAGCTACTGCCCCTATCCTCGTGCTGACTCTGTAAGGTCCAAATAAACGTGGCTGCAATTTCTCTGCTCCGCTTCTTTTAATGGAGGCCTACATGTATGGTTGCAACCTCAAATAGACTAAATCACCAACCTCAAAGGTATGATCAACTTTGTCATTGTCTTCTTGGACCTTTGGCTGGTTTTGTGCCCTCTGTAAATGATCTTTCAATTCCCTGAGAATGTCTTGGCTTTGCTGTATCCAATCCTGTACCATCGGAGCCCTGCTGCCACCAAATGAAATCTTCACAAATGATAAAGGATCATAGCTATATAAAGCTCTGAAGGGTGACATTCTAATGGACATATGTTGGGTGGTGTTGTAGCAATATTCTCCCAAATGTAACCATCTGACCC
>ML792645.1:220418-295950 GCA_009831015.1 Picea engelmannii | reverse complement strand
CACACAGATGAAATTTCTATTATTTTTTCAAAATATCATACACACAAAACTTCTTTATTGTTTTCCTGCCACTAGGGAAACCAGAACACCAACAAAGATATAAATCATGATTCCTCAGTACAGAGATGTTGGCTAATATTCTTAAACATAGTCCTAAGAATAACCTTAGAATCTAGACAACCATTAAAATATCCTAAATGGAAATTGGAGTGAGCTCCAAGATTTGATCTTGTAAGGAAATTCATTCCAAAACTTAAAAAGAAACCTACTTTTCATGGAGTTGGAGGCATCACAAATGGGTCCTGGGTCTACTCCGGAGCCAAATGAGAATTTTTTTTTGGGTTTGAGACTATCATTGTTATATTGTTTGATGGAATATGGGTGAGAGGTTCACAAAGCATCGAGTGGAGGCCCTCTAGCTGTAATTGAATTGTATTTTTCACTTCCTTCTGGGTCTGGAGCATCTAGCCTAGGAGGGTATTGATGTGACAGTAAATCTCCACCGTATTCCAATATTTTGTCTCTCTATATCGAGTCGTCCCTACATTCGAAATCTAGTGAATTGTCACATTTTCTAGATCCTGGTTTGTAGTCATCATTCATTCTAGGTGGATTGTTTCCTCTACATTGTCCCAATGTTCCTGGAAGCAAGGATGAGTGGAATCCAGAAAGGTAGTTGTTTCATTGTGTGCTTCATGCTGGAACCTTGAAACAGGTGGTTCATTTCCATGTTTCCATGATGAAGGACTGAATGATGATCTTCCTCCTCGACGATATCCCCTCAAGTACCCTTTACATGGGTCCATCATTGTCTACGCTCCTATGTGAAATCACAGACTAATACTTGCATACTAGGGATGAGATTCACCCGACCCACCAGTATAGGACACCCGCAGTTCCTCCACTTGACCCAAATATCTATTATGAAATCATTGACAATGCTGTTGGTTATTCCTCAAACGACAGAGATTCACATTCCATTGGATTCGTGTCCACTTTTCCATGGATCCTAGTATAATGCCTCTCATGGAAGCTTATCTCATGTCGACATTTAATGGCATTAAACTTAATTGTTACGAAGGGAGGGTTGGCACCACATCTCCTCATATGGACTCGATGTTGTGCCATATGAATGCACCTAGAGATTCATGTGAATTTACTGGGGCCTAGATTCTTTTCCCTCCACTCGGATGATCGTACCCTCTACGCAAACTATTCTATGCAAACATTCTCGACCCCAACTCATCACTGCATTAACTCCTCCTACTCTAGATATCAATTCATCCTTGGGGTTTGTGCACCCCTTGATTCTCACACCAAACATCTCATACGAGGATAGTCAGTCCCTCATAGATATTTCTACACAATTTTCCATAAGCCTATCCATTTTAGTGGGGTCTCAGGGTTCATCTCACTTGTCCCTAGCTAATTGGATCCCTTCATTTTCTATCCAATCAACTAAATTTTTAGCCTCATGTTTCACATGGATTGGAATAATGATAGGGATATTTTACATTATATTAGCTACTCATTGAATCGAGTATTCAAGGAATCGACTATTATATATTTTGGATATCGGGAAACCTTGTTGAATTCTCTTGATCATGTTGACAATCAGGAGGGAGTCCCTATTATAACCCTAAATTGCACTATACATGCATACCTGGCATCAGGCGATCTTACTTACTATTTTTGTCAAGCCAACACTGAACAACTCTTCTTAAAAACACAATTTTTGAATATGTGCGTGCCCTACACCACTATTGTTCATGTACATATGCTATATGTAGCATTACAGCCCACATATACCCACAAAAGTTGCACAAAATAAAAGGTTGCAAGGGATTCGTTGAGATTACGTGCTATTGGGTAGTTTCCCAACCAATCCATTGCCTATAGCCCATCACCCAACCGAATAACCATCCTTTTGTCATATAAAAGGAGGTTTTTTGGTCTCATTCCAAGGAAAAAAGTATCTACCGTGAAACTCTGTCCATTTCACTTTCCCCCCTTGCCCCAAGAATTTGCAGCCACATTGTGAGTTTTGAGCCAAAATTCTCTATTCTTGTCTTTTCCCTTATTCATAAGCCTATGCCCATTCTATAGAGGCAATTGAAAGAGAAGAAGGATATACGGAAGCAGTTGGAGCTTGGTGAAGAGGAGCCCAGGACCAGGTTCAAAGAGAAGTCACCAATCTCATTGTGTAAGTGATTTTGTGAGATTAATATAAAGAAGTACTTTTTTCGTCCCCCCATATGATGTGTTCAATTTTTATGTTTGATTTACATTTTGTTATGACATCTAACCCACTAATTCATATATAAGATGATTTTTTGTAGTTTCTTGTTTCTCTTTTGGTGAATGCAAGTCATCCTTGGGAGGAGACTTGCATTTGAGAAACTACCAAATGCAAAAGGATCGACATCAGATGTGGATTTTAAGGTAAGACTATCGAATCCTTATACTTTGTATTTTATGTATGAATGTGGGGTATTTTCGGGATAATTGTTAAAAGTAGGAGACTTTAGATGGTTACCTCTACCTACACAATTGAACCCCAGTGTAGTCCATAGGGGGGTTTTCCCACTATATCAGAATTGGCGAGCATATTAGGGAGCCTCTAGGGTTTTTAGGGGATGTTTTTGGGTGTTTTAATTGGTTTAATTACCTCTTTGAGTTCTTTGTAAGTTGTTTAGTCTTCAAGGGATTCTGGTCTTCCATACTAGTACTCCTTACCTGGTCAACTTGACTATTAGTTTTCTTTTTTGAGAAGTTACAGAGGCATACGCAGCCTACAGTGGATTTGCCTGCATACATACGTGCCCTACCTTTGGACAACCCACGTACATATGCAGGTTTATTGAGTGTTAGTAGCGTGCCTATGTCAGGAAGCCTTTTTCTTAAGAAGAGGCAGTCAACCTCTTCCCTGATTGAAGTACGACTTCTCAGGGGTTTCTTGATTTAGTATTTGTCTCTGTAGTTACAATCTTTAAGTCTAGGTTTGACGTCAGTTCCTTTAACTTTCAATACTGGTTGTGTTTTTTCGTTGAAAGGGTTTTGGATGAGTCTGTGAGTCTTTTATGTTTTAGCCTTTGTGGTTCCATTGGTGACTCCCTGTGATCCATAGTAGGCTAGAAGTCAGTTTCTTTGGTATTTCCTTGTCTGCACTTTTCCTTTTTACTTTCCTTAGAAGAAAATAAAAGAATTCATTTTTAAGTTTCTTATTTTGAAGCATAAAATAAATAAAAAAGACTTCATTTTGTTGTTTGGTTAAGTAGTTAGGTTAGTTGTCTTTATTTATCAGGAAGAAGAGTGATTTCTTAAGTTTTTTACTGAAAACTTAGGACTTTAAGTAGCTCATAGTCGAGCGAAATTAAGTTTTAGGTTTTTCTTTTAAAATTTCTTGGAAAGGAAGTTAGTTAGAAAAATTGGTTAAAGAGCTTTCAATTTGCAATTTTTTTGAAAAAGAAGTAATTTTTTTTCCAACATTTGTTCTTCTCTTTTCGATCTTTACAAACACCACCAGTTTCATTTTCGTTCCTTTGAATTAAGATAAACAACTTAAAATTAA
This sequence comes from Picea engelmannii, assembly GCA_009831015.1. NCBI lineage: Eukaryota > Viridiplantae > Streptophyta > Pinopsida > Pinales > Pinaceae > Picea > Picea engelmannii. The sequence goes on along the minus strand of ML792645.1, from coordinate 292,379 downwards.
TGATTAATTAAAATTAATCAGAATTTAGGTTTGTAGGGTCCATTAAGTAGACTAGGCTAGAGCCTTGATTTAGGTTGGAGAGGAAACTCTTCAAGGCTAGAATACAATCATACAAGTCTATATTAGGGAGTGTAGAAGTTCAGTAACATGGAAATTATCCGGGACCCCCCTCTAAAACAAGGGTTAAACACGAGAATATGTGCGGAAAGGTAGCGGAGATAACCCCTCCAAATCTGGACCAAGCGTAGTGGGGAACGCATATAGAGGACTTATCTTGGGATTGCGTTGATCACATTTTCCACGGAGCTTCGTGGGTCTCAAATTCATTTGAGGTCCTTAGTCATCTTCTGGAACATTTTCTTTTGATACCCTCGATAGGATTCAGGCTCGATACCCTACTCATTGCGGTCCACTCGACTGTCAACTATACCTGAATGGTAATTGTGCACAAGATGGCAACCTAGTTTCCTCTTTTTTAGGGAATTACATAGGTGAATGCGAGGGTATACTGCGGTACCTAGGATAGACATCAAGTCACGCTTTGCAAAGTATACCCAGAGGGTGCTTTTGTGTTCAAGTTTCACTTGCAACGGTAAGTTTCTCTAGTATTGGCTGGTGTAACCATTCTTCCAACTAGTTATAGTGGTTTGCTTGCTATATCTCATAGGAAATTTTCTAATGTGTGTTTTGGTCTTTAGTTTTAGAAGAGAATTAGTGTGTCTTTGAGTTTCTCATAGTGGAATATCAAGATCTCAGTCGATCGTGAAGGATTTTGGGCCTATTGTTGGTTAACTTGGAGCCACCACTGCAACCATGAAGGCAAAGGCTTGACCAAAAAGGGTCATTTGAGGCGATCGAGACATGGGAAACTATACCTGAGCCAACTCTGAAAGAAGAACACTTGTATCCGAAGGAACCGACTATTTCTAACCTTGGAGAGGAATCTCTCAATTCATACAACCCTCCGATCACCGACCTGTCAGTGCCACTTTTGATACAGATTTCCCCTTCAAGGGTAACATATCATGAGCATCAGATAGTCTTGCAAGCAACGACAGAAGAAAATGTTTCTACTTCGTGAGGGAGTCATCATACTCCCTCTACGACTGCCACTACTATGGGCATTCCACCTCCTAAATCACCTTCGCATGTCCAAGCCACTATGTTCTCGACCACCTCTACCTCAAGCAATGGTCTGATTGCATCTATGGAAGTGATCACTCCACCTTCCACACAGAGTGTGACAGGCCCTTCATTTTCATAAGGGATGCATGGTTTTGATACGAACTCAGTCCTCACCTACTCCACCCTACAAACCATGGGTTTGGGGGCAGGGAGCTCAAATGCTCCTTTTCAAGGGTCCATGGGGGGCACCTCAACCCCCTATAATGGTTTCCCTTATGTGGGGGGCGGTGGAGGTCATATACCTCCATCATCCCCATCGCTCAGTAGTGCTTCTCAGCAACCCGCCTAGCCGAACATGAAATACAACTCGTTCGGAGAAGGTAGTCAAGGATCTTCTTCCAGTACCACATCAATGGGTTCTTTGTCATTCTCTTTGTTTGATGCATTCGGTAACAACACACTCTTTTCAGGTTCTATCTCGACCAAAGGCAAGCCTAGTTTTCGATCACAAAATCTTGCACAGGGTACTATTCCTGCACAGGGGGCACACACTTCTCAAGGACCTTGGAATTCATGGCAGGGAACATTTCCCTCATTAGGGATGTCGACCAGGGGAAACCCATTATATGGTCAATGGAACCTTGGGCAAGTCTCAACACCTATGCCCATGGGATCGACAGGGGGAAAACCTTTCCAGAACCTTTGGAACACAACGTCGGGAGAAATCCCTTCCTATCCCTCAATGTCCTATTACGGGAGTCAGTCGATGATGTCTCAAAAAGCGAAGTATCTAAATGCTAGCCTAGGCCATGATTTTTACCAGAACCCAGGCCAACAACCTAACTTTTCCTAGCAACCTGGTGCCAGCCAAAACCCAGACCCCTATCCTCCTGTACATATTCATCAACCTAAGATATTTTTTCTGGAAACTTTGCACCTAGCACACTTGTCAATATTATTAAATGACCCAATCTATCACGGTCCACATTGGCCTCCTTTGCCGAACAAGTTACCCTTGAAAATTCCAAAGTTCAAAGGCAAACCTAATGAAGATCCAGGTGATCATGTGACTACCTTTCACCTATGGTGCTCATCCAACTCATTAAAAGACGACTCCGTATAGTTGTGTCTGTTTCACTGCACTCTCATCGAGAGTGCCACAAAATGGTACATTGAGGTCGATTGCTCAAGATACTCTACTTTTGACGAATTGGAAATGGTTTTCTTAAACCATTTTCAACTACCTATGAGATACGATGGTGACACTCAATTGTTGGCCAACTTTAAGATGACAAAGGTAGATGATATATATTATCACATTCATGAATGGATACGATGAAATAGTTTGATAAAGGTACCAATCCCACCAACTTTCCTATTGGATTGGTTCATCAAGTATTTGGTCCCTCGGCTATCCAAATATGTAGCAACGTCAAGGGTCTTTTAAGAAGAAGAAGCGATAATGAGAGCTCAACAACTAGAGATGATTTACTCTCAGTCTGGTTTACTTTACAAAATTTTGTCTGATGCACCAAGGTCTATACTTGACAAGAACAGACAGAAGTCTGGACCACATGCCGATGGAATTTTTGGTTCAGCACAAGCGAAGCCTGCTGATCAATTGTTAAATCAATTGCATCAATTTCCGATACAGCAGAAAGAGGCCAGCCAAACCTCTAGTTCATCTCCTCCCACTACTTGGATGTCGTATTTACACAGTGTGCAATCGACCAACCCGAAGGACAACTAGAAGGCCGACGAGAAGAAGAAACAACAAAAGAAGGGTAAGGGGGATAAGAAACCCACCAATAATGCTAGTGGGGGAAACATAAAGAGAAAGAAGTGGAATTATTTGTGTAACCTTTGAATAGAAGACAACCCGACTCACCTATGCCCTCGACTCATAGAGGCCCAAAAGTTATTAGCGTAACAACAACTTGTTGTGTTAAAAAACCCATTTCCACATCGGAAAAATTTAACTCAAGCCTTTACAAGCACGAATGGGGGCAGTCAGGGACCCCTTTCATCGTCTAGTAATCACTCGAACTTGAATTTTTATATGTTTAAAGGTGAAGCTCACATAGCTACTATGGTACATGATTACAGAATGCCAAGTACTGTTGAAAAGTGTAAAGAAGTCAAAAACTCGTATGTTCCTCTCCAAATCGAGAGAACGATGGGTGAAACATTGACATGCATCTCGAAAGGGACATTCAAGAAGGCTTCTCATAATCCAAACACGAGGGCCACCCATAACAACTCTGTGGTGTAGGATTTGTCACAAACCCCTTGCGTGATGTCTTCTTTGGAGTTCCTCCAGAAATTCCCTTCGCAGAGAAAGGCTTTGCTAGCTGCCTTAGGATCCACTAAAACATGTAATCTGAGAACTACTATTCTTGATACAACCAACTTGAAACCTTGTCACCCATATAACATCGCATTTCATATAGTAGTGGCTTACACCACGAAAACTTTGACCTGGAATATTTTCTGTAGAGTGGTTGATGAGGGTGCCTCGACATGCATGATGTCATTGGAATTTTCGAAGGCCATTGGCAACCCTATTTTGTCTCCTTCACCTACTCTTCTTATGGATTTCCACGGTCATTCTTTCAGACGACATGGAATCATCCCTTCTTTCCCTGTGTAGTTAGGAGGGAATTCTGTGTGCGTCGAAGTTGAAGTGGTTGATGCACCTCCCAACTACAACCTCCTGTTAGGAAGGAGTTGGACATATGCCCGACATGCAATGGTTGCTACATTTTTTTGGGTCTTGTTGTTTCCACACGAGGGTCGAATCATGACCATTGATCAATTGTCCTTCTCCAGGCCTGACCCTTCATCAAGGGTATCCACAATCCCGATGATTGATAATCCACAACCCGGTGTCGTCAACGTGGGGGTTGGTTTGTTCCCACCTCTCATGGGTACTTTTGATTACCTTCCTCCCTCTGGCCATGTCAAGATGATATCAGTTGTCACCGATCAGCCTAAGGCTGAAATATTTCAAGTGTCTTCATTCCACATGACTTACTTTAATGATCTGTGGAATATTCATTCCCCATCGACCATGATGGAAGGGATAGGGCATCATGGCATTGCCATGCCTTTTTCCGCGATAGAGTTTGTGTACTCTATAGTCCAAAAATATTTCGTTGACCCTGATCCAACTCCCGAACAAGAGTTAGATCCAATTTTAGAGCCTACCTGGGCTCAAGGTTCACTCACCACTATTGATTCTTTAGACTTGGTCTTTCCCTCTTACGAGGTGATTATAGAGGCATTGACTAGTCCAGAAAAAACCTGGGATGATCTCCATCATAGATCATATTTTCTCCTGGAGTTAGGAAAAATTGAGGTAGGTGAATTCATGTTGACTATGACTGGAGATAGGTCTTGTCCTATTAATCCTTTGGCTACACACATAGTTTATGCCGAGGGTAATATGGAAACAATCGCTAAAATGATATCTATCAACATCTCCAGAACCCATGGCATCATGGAGAATGTCTTCGTCAGAGTGTACTTATCCCCCAAGGATATTCAAATCTATACAAATTTATTTAAATAATTTCATGACGTTTTTGCCTGGTCTTACGAGGAAATGCCAGGCATCAATCCAAGAATCATCGAACATGAAATAACGACTTACCCTTATGCCAAGACAGTCTGGCATAAGCTTCGTCCGATTAATCCTCAGAAAGAAGAAACTATCAAGGCTAAAGGAGAGAAACTACTCAAAGTTTGTTTCATCTACCCCGTTCAATTGACTCAATTGGTGTCAAATCCTGTTCTGGTCAATAAAAAGCAAGGAACGATTCACGTATGTACGGACTTCCGTGATTTGAACAAGGCCTATCCAAAATATAATTTCCCCACACCATTCATTGACCATATTGTCAATGAAAGCATAGGTTGTGAGGTTATGTCTTTCATGGATGGATTTTTGGGATACAATCAAATACAGATTAAGCCCGAGGACCAGCATAAAACAACGTTGATCTGTCCATGGGGTAAATTTTCTTATCGAAATATGGCTTTTGGCCTAAAAAATGATAGAGCCACCTTTCAGCGGGCCATGTATTTTGATTTCCATGATCTCAAACACTTAGTCGAGGCTAATGTCGATTATTTAGCATCACAATCTCGAAAGAGAGATGATCATCCCACACACCTTTGACTTATCTTTGAGCAATGTCGCTACGATTAGATTCACTTGAATCCAAACAAATGTAGTTTTTGTATGACGTCGGGTCGTGTTTTAGGTTTTAAAGTTTTGACAATATGTATCATGGTCGATCCTCTAAAGGTTGAGGTGATAATTTAATTGCCTCCCCCGTGCATAGTCCCTCAACTTATGAGTTTACATGGAAAAGGAAATTTTCTTCGGTGTTTTATCGCAAACTATGCCGAGATCACTAAAGGGTTTATGTGTTTACTCAAGAAGGGTGTCCCTTTCCTTTGGGATGAAGCTTCTCAACACTCTTTTGAAGTGTTGAAATGTGCCCTCATGTCTACCCCTCTAGTTCAACAACCCAATTATAATAAATATTTATTGTTGTATTTGGTCACGATAGAGTCGACCATCGCTATAGTCTTGGTTCAAGTGGACGATCTACTTGAAGAACATATCATTTATTACCTGAGCCGAGGCCTAGTTGGACCAGAACTCAACTACAACCATGTTGATAAACTTGCGTTAGCAACAGTACATGACGTCCATTGGTTCCGTCACTATATCCTGTTTCGCAAGACCACCGTCATTGTCATTGGGAATCCATTCCAATATGTGTTGACACAACGTCTAATCGGCGGAAAGATCAGTAGATGGATTTTTATCCTCTAGGAATTTGACTTAGATTTTATTTTCGCAAAATCTAAAGGTCGATGGTCTTTGCAAAACTTATCTCAGAACTTCCAGTCGAGTCAGGTGATGTTACGCCTGCAGAATCACCAATTAAAGGAGATCTTTTTCTGATTTCATCTTCGGACCCCTGGTATGGAGATATACTAGTCTATCTCTAGACTTTTAAGTGCCCCATCTCTGCTTCTCGTGATGAGCGCCAACATATAAGCCATCAGGAAAAAAACTATCTCACACTCTAGGACACTTTGTATCGTCGAGGTGTAGATTGCATCTTTTTTTGGTGCCTCACTCATGAAGAACTAAAACTTGTTCTTAACGACTGCCACACTGGAGCATGTGGTGGTCATTTTTCTATGTTGGAAACAACCGAAAATATTCTACGAGATGGTTACTATTGGCTGACATTAATCAAATATTTTTTTGAATCGGTCAAGAAGTGACACCTATGTCAGATATTCTCTTGGAATATGAGGGAACACCCCACTCCTATGTTTTGTTTCTATACATTTGGCCCCTTCACTAAGTGGGGGATTGATTATACCACATTCCAACCCCCTTCAACCAGGGGACACTATTATATCATTGTAGCAATAGACTACTTTACAAAGTGGGTCGAAGCTATGCCAAAGTTCAAAGAGGATGGAGAGACATCAACTCTCTTCTAATTTAATCAGATAATAGCAAGGTTTGGCATCCCGAAGGAGGTTGTCACTAAAAATTCTAGTCACTTCCAGAACAAAATGATGTCTAAGTTAACGTCAAATCTAGGGTTGAGGAAAAAACACTCATAACCTTATTACCCACAAGCGAATGGTCAGGTAGAAGCTATGAATAAGTCTCTCAAGACCATTCTACAACGAACGATCAATTCATCCAAGTAAAATTTGCATTTGATGTTATACTCAAAATTGTGGGCCTACTGAACATTTGTAAATATGGCCACCAGTTTCTCACCTTTTCAACTCGTTTATGGGTTGGAAGCATTCTTTCCTATAGAACGACAAATTCCATCTCTTAAGTTGGAAATATAGTTATTGCCAGACACTTCACCACTTGAGGAACACTTATTATATCTAGAGAAACTCGATGATAAATGACGTGATGTAGCCTTAGCTAACGAGGCTCACAAGAAAAGAGTCAAGTGTCAGTATGATCAGTCTGTTCGTCCTCCGATTTTCTTTGAAGGCGGCCTTGTCCTGGTCCATGACCAAGATAAGGATCCCTTGGGGGCAGGAAAGTTCAAACCCATGTGGTTCGAACCATTCATCATGAAGGAGGTAATAAAGAAGGGCACTTATCGTCTGGTTGATTTTGAACAGAACACTTTAGCGGAGCCTAGAAATGGGCTCTATCTCAAGAAGTATTACTCGTAGGTGGGTCACCTTGGGTGACTTCCTGTATATATGTATAGTTCTTATACAGTTTTGTTTTGTCCTTTTTGTTTTATGGACGTGTCATTTTGATGTCATATTTTTCACCATGGAAGATGTCAAGTGAATCAGAGGTGTTTTTTTGGGTTCATGGATGGTGCTAGCCGACACACTCAGAGGCTTGCTTCTGCAACTTGGGTGATCTTCACACATCAAGGCTAGTTTCTATATTCTGGAGGTATGTGTTTAGGTGACGCCACAAACATTGTCGCTGAATATAGTAAAGTAATAGAGTTACTTTGTGATGCCTTGTCACATGGTATCTCTTACCTCTGGCTCTACTTAGATGAACAATTGGTTGTGTCCCAATTAAATGGGATTTATCGCATTTATAATCCTACTCTACATCGACAATTTCTTAGAGTACATCTCTTAGAATGTTTTTTTGGTTACATTACGTATATCCATGTTCCTAGGAGATTGAATCAAATGACATATACTCTAGCTAATAAAGTATTAGATTGGCATATTTCACACATGTAAGAAAAAACAAAGACATACACATATAAATACATTTGTAAATAAATGTAACCCATAAGACAAAAAATATGTAAATACACACATATATATATCAAAAGTATCAGAGTACATAAGTGGGCACAAGCACCTCAAAAATACATATCCAATACACATCACGGGGATTATGCCCTACAAAATATACAAAAAGTTCCCTCGGCACATAAGTGGTCCATCCTAAGCTAACGGCAGGGCCTGTTGACCCTGCCATAGTGAACCACGGCATTTTCCAAATGCCAAAAGAGTTGGACCCAGTTTGTGGAACCCCAACTTCATGGGGTTGCATCGATGGTGGGAGCTCCTTGAACTCTGCCATAGGGACTGCGTCAGTAAGCGCGGTGAGGTTCCGCTCTACCCGTCTCAAAACTCTCTCAACCTCATTGGTTGGAGGTCCCCCTGCTACTGCTGTTGGTCCGACGGCTATGGTTGGTACTCCCTCTAGTCAAGGATGTCGCCTAGTCCTCAATAATTCTACTGCACGCACTGCCCCACATCTGTACATAAACAGATACATAGTTGTTATATAATTTGATTCCCATAAAAAATTGATATATATAAAAATAAATTAAAATTAAATAACATAAAAAAATTAACATACCTATCTCTCCTCACTCTACTTTGGGAGGTATGGGCATGTTCGGGTCTCTGAAAAGTTGAACCTAGTGTAGGGGTAGTCCTCTATCGTTGGAATCTGTCGTGACCACCAGTCAAAAAATGCATTGTCGAAGGCCTCTATGGTCCTCCCCCACTCCCCTATCGTGGAATCAACATTGCCCATATACACACTGTTGGGAGGGAGACCACATTCCCTCACACTGTCTCTCATGTACTGAGACCGAGGACTCTCGAAGAAGAAGAATGAGCAAAAAATGGTCCCAAATCCAAATGTTTTGTTGTCCCTGCCATGACACTCGGTTAGTTGTCTCTTCATGCATTCTAGCATGGTCGTGCTCCAATCAAATATTCATGCATTCAAGAATTGTATGGCACAATGCATGTGCGCCCGAGATGCCTAATGTAAAGCTGCAAATCTAGTGATCCACCCAATAAGTAAAACTATCACTTTGATTGATAGGTTAGTAATCCTATTAATTGGCACCTGAGAATCTAATTTCTCAGTTCCAACCTCGCCATGGAGTCCAATCAACTCTGTAATGTTGGTAGGCCTGGAGGGAAAAGAGTGCAAGTTGATTGGTTCACCCCTCCTTGAAAGGCTATTCAAAAAGTAAATGTATTCAATCCTTGGAGTCAACGACTACCCCTCAAGCATAAACCCCTCAACGTCAGGATGACAATGGTCTACCAAGGCATTCAAGAGCCTGTGTTGTGCCCTCATGAATGGACACCGAAGGAAATTCCACAAACCACATTGTCTCAATGCGGACATAGTTGCAGGGTCCTCATCGACCAGTAGATCAATGTCCTCATGCTCCCTCTCTCTCCAATGGATGTACATCCTACAAAATGACAAGTTCAAAGGACAGTTAATGATTGCATTTTTATTTTTTTTCCATATTTTTGAGGGTGTACGTGGGCTGTATTAGACACAGTCGTGTATGTATGCGGGCAATTTATTTTCTTCCCATGGGAATACGTAGGATGTCCTAGGATAGCCCACGTGCATGTAGGGATGACCTTTTTTAAAGGTGCATGCCCCCAAAAAAACTAAAACTAATGTAAAAGGAAAGTATGGAAATGCAAGTGGAGCTAGTTTGTACTTACTTGGTCCAAGCAGAAGTTCGTTTCATCCATTGAAGCTCCTAAAATCAACTTCTTTAACAAAGGGTTGTTTTTGGATTTTTGGTTAATTCTCAATTTGCAATGGTGATAATGAGATGCCAACTTCTATTTATAGACTTTTTTGGCCCTTTTTCTCATTTTTTGACCCCTTTTGTCATTTTTTCTGGCTTGAAAATCATTTAACATGGTTCTTGACTTTCTCATTGGATGTTACAATACACTTTACTTTGGGTTTGGGAAAAACTTTTGAGAGATGGGGCACTTTTAAGGTCTTTTGGTAAAAATTCATTTTTTCCAACTTTGTGCATCTGAGTTAGGATTCCACCTCCACTTGTTGCACCTCGTTGTCTTTTTCTCTTTTCCATAGGATCGATCCCACCAAATTGTGACATGGAACCGTCATTGCTACTATAGAAGTGTCGTAATTTAGTGGTAGAGCCTACCTTCATATGGATTCTCTAGGTAGATCCTAGCTCCATGTTGCTCTCAACTAAACCTTTGAAGCATTCCTGATACGCAAGCCTTTGCATCTTGACACCTTGATCCATGGAGAAATTTTCCCGAGTGCCCTTTCCCTGCACATGTCTCCTTGCTATGAGAATTAGTGTGTTCCTTGCGCTAGGAACTAGTATGCTTGTGACACTCGTTCCTCCTTTGTAACGTAGCATTCTTTTATTCTTTTTTAAGATCTCCAAAACATTGAAAAAGACAAAAAAATCAAATATACCCCAAAAATAGGATGGGAAAAGTATTTTATTTTTATGGAAGCACAATGAGTCTCCCTTGGACAAATCACATCCTTTTGTTTGTTCGTCAAGCTTTGGGATTTAATATGACCTTAGGAAGTTGTTCTTGTAACATAGAGTTGTGTCCTCCTCCATTTGGTTATCCTTCCAAACCTATGGAGAGTTTGTGTTACCTTCTGCATTGTGAAATTATGTCAATGTCTTTCTTCCTTAGTCTAATCATCAATCATGTTATTTTCCAAGCAAATTTTTACCCAACTTGAGTCGACCTCTATGTAGTTTGTCTCTTGCCCTCATGCCTGGCCATCCAAAAAGTCCAATCAAGTCCTTGATCGAAATCAATGAAGTTCTCTTCCTGATCACCAAGATCCTCTTGTTTTTTCCCCAATGAGTCGTCGAAGACCTTTCGGTATTGAATTCATACACTCACATTACACTCCTACCCAATTTTTGAATATCTTGAAGTTGTTTCTCGAGCTTTGAAGGCCTCATCTTCAGCCATTAGGCATCATTGGCTTCTTAAATATGGATACTATACAAGTATATGTTTGATTTTGAGATGTAGATCCACTGTGTATTTCTCGTGGCTACACTTTATATAGTTATATGACATGTATCTATAGTGTATTTGATTAGCAGCCATGATTTATTTCATGATGAGCATGGGTATGCCCGCCTCAGTGAGACAATTGTTATTTTCAACATGGCACCTCTAGAACTCTAGTCCTGGGCTCCCTCACTTCATACGTTGGTGAATATTTGTAATGTATTTGAGCCATCAGATGCTCTTCTGACCTCACACATTAGGGGTCATCTGTTATAACCCTAAATTGCACTATACATGCATATGTGGCATCGGGCCATCTTACTTACTATTTTTTCCAAGCCAACACTGAACAACTCTTCTTAAAAACACAATTTTTGAAGATGTACACGCCCTGCACCACTACTTCCCATGTACGTACGCTAGCTGGACCATTACATCCTGCATAGACCCACAAAAGTTTCAAAAAATAAAAATTTGCAAGGGATTCATTGAGATTACGGGTTATTGGGTATTTTTCCAACTAATCCACCCCCTATAGCCCATCACCCAACTAAATAACCATCATTTTTTCATATAAACGAAGGTTTTAGGGTCTCATTCTAAGGAAAAACATAGCTACAGTGAAACCTTGCCCATATCACTTTCCCCCCTTACCCCAAGAATTTGCATCCACATTGTGAGTTTTGAGCTAGAATTCCCTATTCTTTCCTTTTTCCTTATTCATAAGACTATGCCATTCTCTAGAGAGAAGTGTGAGAGAATAAGGATATGTGGAAGAAGTTGGAGTTTGGTGAAGAGGATCCTAAGACCAGGTTTGAGGAGTAGTTGTCGATCTCATTTTGTAAGTGAATTTGTGAGATTAATAAAAATAAGTGTTTTTTCATCCCGCCATATGATGTGTTAAATATTTGTGTTTGATTTAGATTTTTTTATGACATATAACCCATTAATTCATGTTGGAAGAATAGTTTTTTCCATTGATGTCAACCCTAGTCATCGGTTTTGGACTGCAAGATTGATGAAGGTATTTGGATACGAAGGAAAATGCACATGCAGATAAAACACCCATGGATGGATAGTATACATCATGTTGTTTCCAGTGGTATGTGGAATGTCATGTGGATCCTCATGGTTGAGGAGAAATGAATTTTTGAAGATGACAAAGTGAATTGAAGAAGGAAGTACATGTAGGCCCTGAAGATAATTAAAGAAAATAATTACAAAATAAGATAGTGTCAGGTCGGCCCTAATGTTAAAAGGAAGTGACATAAATGGTATAAATAAACATCATTATACATTCATTTGATACAATTCTAATTTCAGAGGAAATAAGAAGAAAAGAAGGCCAGATTTCAAGGGAGGATGAATCTTTTGGTCATGTGTTCTAACATATGTTATTTTCAGGTCATCTTACCATTTTTGCTATAAATTTTTTTCTAGAATGATTCATATGGTGACATCACTATGGTATTTATAATACATATCAAGGTGCCTCTAGTAAAAATTTAAGCTCTTGATTTTCTATAATTATGGAGATACACTATGTGGAAGATATGGTTTGTGCCCAATCCTAAAGCTAGTCAATAAACAGGTGTTCCGAGTAAAATAGTCATAAATTATTCATACATAATCCAAATGAAGTGGGACCACTTCCATTGGAAATAGTATGAAATTTAGTTTCTTGTGTGCGATTTTTAGAATCGGATGTTAAATATTGAGCGTGGGGCATTCTATACAAGTTGGGTCTTCTGAACAGACAAGAATTGAGCGTGGGGCATTCTATACAAGTTGGGTCTTCTTTCTATAACTTCTTTTTGGGGAGGATTCAAGGACTGAAAATTGGAGGAGTTTCAGAGAATACATTGAGTAATATTATCTACAAGATAATAGTACTCCAAGAATTGAAGAATTGCAGAAATTGAAGAAGTCTCAGGAAACATTATCAGGTTCTATGTGATGATTGATTGATGGTGATGATTTAATGTAAAGTTTTATTATCTCTCATATATTATTGGGTGGAAGGAAGGGGAAAGGATGGAGAGTTCAACTCTCTCTTGATATTGGAGGATTGTATATTCATCTTGGAGGTTTATCCCTCCCTTTACATTTGGAAGTTGTAGCTAACTTTGGAAGTCATTACTTCCCTTGAACAAAAACTATTGATTATTTATCATATATTGTGCATGGTGTATTTTCGTGTATTGGTGTAACTCTTATACTATTGTTCATTGCTCATTGGATATAATTGAATGGTTTAAGTATAAGTTGAAAAAGGTTTTTAAATTGTACTTGATACTGATTCACCCCCCTCTCAGTATCAACATTTCATATATAAGATGCATGTTTGTAGTTTCTTGTTTGTATTTTTGTGAATGTAGGTCAGCCATGGGAGGAGACTTGCAGTCGAGAAACGACCGAACGAAAAAGGATTAACATCGGATGTGGATTTTAAGGTAATAATGCCGGATCCTTATACTTTGTATTTTATGTATGAATGTGGGGTATTATCGAGATAATTTTTAAAAGTAGGAGACTTTAGACAGTTAGCTCTGCCTGCACGATTTAACCCCAGTGTAGTCCATAGGGGGGTTTTCCCACTATAGCAGTCCCCCTCAACTATCACCTTATTTAATACATTATCTTGAGATATAATTAACCCTTCTTATAGAATTTATATCTCCACAATATTTATGTTGTTCATGCCAAACTTTTCTTCATAGGTTCTGAGAAGCCCTCCTTCACTATCACCGGAAGAACCCTCCATATCTTGTCATCCCTGGTTTTCCTTCAGAGGCCCCAACAAAGTTAAGAATTATAAACCCAGGAGGAGGAGGCGACCAACTTGAAGTAGAGATGATATTGGGCGATCAAGGGATCGACTGGAGAGGAGATAAGGGTTGACCCAGGCCAAAGGCCTAGAGAAAGATGTTCTCATGCTGGTTGGTTTTCCAATATTCTTCGTTCAAACGGTGAGTCAAGACAGTTTCTTGGATTTACCTAATAATTTTTCTCCATACCTCTATCGATGGATGGTTCTCTTCCTTAAATATTCTCTTGTTGCATTATTTATGTATTTCCCATAGAAAGAAGGATGGGAGGAGTTGTTAGAGTCAACTTACTATAGGGCTTTGGGAAATAGAGGTTATCCAATAGTCAGGGGAGGTATGGATCGACTAGTGGTTACGACTGGATCTATGAAGGAGGGATTCAGTTTGATCCCATAATAATTCTATGAAAGGACATGAGTTAAGAATTTTTTTTATATATTCGTCTTGAAAGTGGCATAGATGGCATATAGAGGGTACAAAGAAACCTTTTTTATAGAGGTTATTCCAATTTAACGTCTTTCTAAAGGTTAGCAACCACCGAAAAGTTGAAACTTCTGCATAGAGTTTTTTATTCTAAATCCTCTCCCATATTGAGGATTTAGGGAAATTTTGGTGCTATATTGTAATCGAGTAAGCCTCTTTAAATTTGAAGGAAACTTTCGTTCACCACCCCTAGTGAAGGCGATCCTCCTGGTAAGTGATTTTGATTTTCCTACTAGACAGGTCCTCCGAGAAATTGTCAATGATCTCTTGGTCTTGAATTCCTACCCATTTCTCTTTGGGGAGATATATGCACCATCGGCGGTGAACCTCCTCCTCTGTCCATTATTTGAATACTCTAGATTTATTTTGATGCAACATTGCTTCCTTTATCCATTCAAGTTTTTCTTGGTCTCACCATTTCAACTATTGTTTCCAAGTATCCTCCCAGAAAAGAAATTCTTGGTCGCTTTCGATCTCCCAAAAGAAATGTTGTTGGATGAAATATCTATTTTTCCAGGATGAGTTCCAGATGTTAGAGCCACTCGAGAACTTTGCAATTGGATTAGTATGTTTTTTTGTTCCTCTTTGTCATATTTGGATATCCAGAGGCGATCCCATTGGGATTTTTGGTTGGTAAGCCATATCCACCATATCTTAGCTCCTAATATGTTTCCCACTAGATCTAGGTCATGGAGGCCCAAATCTCCTGCCATTTTGGGCTTGCAAACCAATTGCCATGATACTAGGGCCCATTTGCTTCACTATTTCGTCCCCCCAAAAGAAAGGATATTTGAATGTTTCTCATAGATTTGAGGATATACTTAGGGGATGTTAAGGCATTTCCTAGATGGCATACTTGACTGAGATCTATCTGCATTCCAGGTTGAGGGAGAGAAAGGACCAAATGTATAGCTTCTTAGGCATATTGGAGAGAAGGTCTTCTTAGGGGGTCTGCATTAATGAGTTTTCTACCAGGGGAATAGCTAGATATTTAGAAGGAATGGTGTTGGATTGGAATTTCAGGTTCTCTATTAGGTGGACTTTGACTGCTGCAGTCATATTGAAAAAATAATAGTTGGGATCTACCTTGGTTGATTTTCATTCCTAAGCCTTTTGAAAACTCCATTAGAACTTGTTTGATTTGGAGAGATCCTCTTATGGTTAGGGTCACCATAAGCATAATATCATCCAAAAATTGTTGATGAGTTGTATTTTTATCTTCCCCATGGAGGTTGAGTCCTTTCTAGTTTCCTTGATCAACAATTCTTTGATAGTCCTCCCAAGAAATTATTCCATTAAGATGAAGACAAAAGGTGAGAGGGGTTCACCTTGTTGAATACCCGGCAGGGGGAAAATCTAGCTGATAGAGAAACATTGACATTGATGGAGATAAACACAGAGGAAATCATGGACATTATCCATCTAATCTAAGGTTGGGAGAGGCCAAATCTAAGAAGAGTATTGTAAATGTAGTCCCAACTAAGACTATCATAAGATTTTTCCATATCTAGCTTAATGAGAATTCATGTCTTGCAGGAGGACTTTAATGAGTGGGTAAGTTCATGGGACATAAGAATGTTGTCAACAATCTAATGACATTCCAAAAAACTTTAGATATGAGGATGGGAAGGAGCGGTTTAAGGCGGTTGGAAATAAGCTTGGAAATGGTTTTGTAAATCACATTGCATAGATAAAAAAGAGTGAATTTACTAGGGTATTCGACCTTGGACTCTTTTGATATCATAGTTAGAAAGGTAGAGTTAAAGGAAGGAAGAATCTTGAAGAATTTTCTAGAGTCTTTGACCGCTATCAGAACATCATGTTTGATCATAGACCAACAATCATGAAAAAATTCAATTGTAAAACGAATGAATTTACTAGGGTATTCGACCTTGGCCTCTTTTGATATCATAGTTAGAAAGGTAGAGTTAAAGGAAGGAAGAATATTGAAGAATTTTCTAGAGTCTTTAACCGCTATCAGAACATCATGTTTGATCATAGACCAACAATCATGAAAAAAGTCAATTGTAAAACCATTAGGACATGGGGATTTACCTTTGGGAATTTCCTTGACTTCCTGTTTCATCTCTTTGATGGATATTTCCCTCATCACGACCTCATTTTTCTTTGTTGTTACAAGCTTAGGCATGTGCTAAGTTATCTTTTTTATTGTTTCCTATCAATTCTCTTGATGTTATTTTATCAAGGCACTATAATATTCGATTAGCTCTATTTCAATGTCACTATAGTTCTAGAGATTTTTCCCTTAAGCATATTGAATCAAGCTAATTTGATTAGAGTTGCATCATTGGAGCATAGAATTATGAAAAATAAATTGTTCTTTTCCCCTACTTTTAGACACTGGACTCTTGATTTTTGATGCCATAACTGCTCCTCCTTCTTCTCTTCGATTGGAATTCTGGCTCTTAGTTTGGTTTCTTCTTGAATAATCTATTCAAAGAGACCATTTATTATCATTTTTTATTGGAGTTTCTTCAGATCTTTTGTTAGTTGGCGCTTAGCTTAGAATATATCTATGAATTCTTCTATATTATGTTTATTAAGTTTTTTCTTTAGGTTCTTGAGGAGTTGTTGGATTTGATACATTGGTGAGCCAGAGTGTATTGCCGATTTTTTCCACCAATTCTAAAAATTGGCTTGAAAGGATGGATTATCCAGCTAGAAATTTTCTAATTGAAAAGGGAGGTTTTTGGGGTTGGCTTGAATATCTAAGTTTATGAAAATTGGCTAGTGGTATGAACCCTAGAAGGGGAGGATGAAGGTCTCAAGGGAAAGGTTCATATGAAGGAGGGATTTAGAGACTAGGAAGCAATCCAGATGAGATTCCAATTATAGATTTTGTTGCTTGTTTCCCAATATACCATTCTAAGATAATTTATAGTCTCCCTAAAGTGATCAGAATATTGGTCCTCTTGATTCATCCCTCCCTTATTTTCCAACATAGAGGAAATTAGGTTGAAGTCACCTCCCATAATCCATGGGTTGTCTGAAATTAGGGGATGAAGGTTGAGTAAGGAGTTCGAAAAGGATTTTTTTTCTAGGAGATTTTGGGAGGGTGTAGACATGAGTGACTACTCTTAGTAGGGATGATCCTACTAGCTAGAAAGTGGCTAAAAGTGAGTTTATATAAAAGAAGAAGTGGTTAAATATTATTTCGGAAGGGTTCTAGAGGAGTGACAAACATGTGAAAGAACCTTCCATGTCGATATCTATAGAGTTACATGCATCAATAGATAAAGATACAACCTCGCTAACATTTGGAGTCTATTTTATCAAGAGTTTCAGAAAACATTTGGCTTCTTGGAGGATCAAGATTGAGGGTTTTTCTTCAGTGAGAAGAGTCTTCAAGGATCTATGTGTACTTGGTTCATTGAGACCTCTAATATTCCAGGATATTACTTTCAATTATATAGGTGGGGTTGAGAGGAGAATTTTTCTGCCATACTCTTATTTCGACACAAATTGACAAGAAGTTCATCTAATTCTTATGGAAATTATTTATTCGAAGGTTGACCTCTCTTCTTGTCTTGTTTTTTAGGTTTTATGATTTTATTAGCAGTGGAATTCTTGATAACTAAAGCATATATGATTTTAGGGATAAATTTCACAAATGGGCTAATTTTCCATGGTTTTTCCCAAAAAATGATTCGCCAATTTCAATTTTTTCTAAAAACTATTCGCCCAAATTCCATAGAATAAAATTATTTTACCTTAAAAATCACAAAAATGTTTATAGAAACTATATAAATACTTATAAATTTAAATATTTTTACCAAACTATCACCAAACATTTTACATTTTCATATTAAGGAATAGTAAGATTAGCCCAGGTTTCTACATTTTAATATCAATTTTCATCCTTAAAATTATCCCTGACCTAAAGTAGAAGAAGTAGTATGCTTACCTTTTTGTGTTTCCATTTCCTTTTCCTTATGTTTCGATTTAAGTAATGCTAATTTCAGGAGATGGATCCATTTCTCTAGAATGGGGTGTGCTTCTTGCCTTTCATAGGATGTGGCTAAACTATGTAGATCTAGTACTGATCTGGATTTATGAGCCAAAAAAAATGAATAACAGACTGAACAAAATAACACAGAAATACAAAGAACAAAAACAAATATCCAATGAATAATAATTTCTATTGAATAAATAAAATAGGTTGAAACTGTAAAACTACAGAACTAAAAAGAACTTGCTCGAATGGTGGTACTTATCTCTTAGAAGAGATGTGGCTGCTACATGCATACGTCTATGAAAAATGATTAAAATGAGGCTCCAGATGATCCATATGGATGTTGGTGGACTCTCACCTATTCCAGGTAGCTCGTTTTGCCAGTTTTCGAGTTGGGTAGTTTTTTCCTAGTTTTTGGGTCCCTGACTTTCAGGGCCGTTTTGAGGCCCTAAACAACGTTTTTAGGGCTCTCCATAACTATAATGTAGATGGAGTCAATTTTGATGACAACATGTGTAGTCCTCAGATATATGTTTCCAACGAGCTATCATGCGCTTAAAAAATAGATCATATGCAAAAGTTACAACCCTGGGAAGTCGATGTACTAGCTTACCCCAATGGGGCCCACATGACTTTTGGAGCTTCATCTCCTAGGGTTAGTTTTTTGGATGTCTAGGGTTTTGGAATTCATGCTTATTGTAAAAATTCCTTTAGAGCCTCATTGTACTCATCTTCTTGTGAATGATCATAGTAATCACATTTCTTCTCAGAGATAAACCGCCACCATTCCAACAAGCTTGTTTTCCGCTACATTTTCCAGTTTCATCTTATTTCCTTATTGAATATAAACTATTACTTTTGTATCTCTGTTATTATGTGTTAAAAATCTATTAATAATAATTTGTATGCATTTCATTCTACTCATAAAATCCAAATCAGTGGTATCAAAGTGGTCTACTCCTTGTCGTTCTTAATGCATGTCCCCAACAAGGTTAGGGTACAAAAAATTGGATCTCGAGCTTGTTTCTCTTGATGAAAAAATCTCTTGCACACCCAAGAAACCTCTCGTGGAGGGATAAAATAAATACGAGAGGACATGAAATCCTTTCAAAATGTTGCTCGAGGAAGCCCTCATTCAACAAAGGATAAAGATGATCGACAATTTTGCGCAAATCCTTCGTCGGCTACCAAGAGGCGACACATCTTTCTCAAGTAGAGGCTTTGCCCCCTTCAAGGTACAAATAAATTTTGATATTCCTATATTTGAAGGTTAGATAGACACAGATGTTATAGACAAATGGTTGAATCTACTAGAAGGGTATTTCTCTGTCCATAACTTTTCGAAAACAGAAAAGATTATGTTTGCACTCCTCAAAGTCGTTCCCCATGTCAAATATTGGTGGGAAACGTTATGTGACAAAAGGAAATAGAGGAACCCTCATTTTTTAAAATTGTGATTACCTGGGAGTCCTTAAAGGATGATATTAAGGAACAATACTACCATGTCGAAAGCTATGATGGCCTGTATACAAAATGGACCACACTGCAGCAAGAAAGAGTCCAAGCAGTGCCCGAGTTCACAAATATATTCCATACCCTGCAAACCAAGGTGGGTATCAAATACTCTGAGCGACATATGGGGCTCAAGTAACGCGGTGGTCTGCATAGATACAACCAGGTGGAAAAATGGATTTTCTGGACATCGCTTCCTTGGATGTAGCCTACCGATATGTCGTCAAAATAAAGCAGAAGCTTAAAAAAAAGACATGGAAATTTGGGCCTGGGAATCCCTCACAACAAAAGAAAGGAAAGGGTAGCCCCAACTCATAGAAAAAATGATAGAGAAAATATGGACAACCTCAAGAAAACCAGTCCAAGACGCAAAAAAAGGACACCGAAAATATAAAAAAAGACACTGGGAAGTGGTGCGACTTCCATAAAATCCCCTAGCATAACACTATTGATTTCCCCTCAAAGTAGTCACTGGTGGCTGAGGTGAAATCCTATGAATCAGGTGTGGGTTCTGACTCTGAGTCAAAACCAGAAAGGGGGAGATAGATTATTTATGCGAAACCCAGTGCTACCATTTCTACCACCAAGCTCCATCCCGGTGAACCATACAATCCAGAGGAAGGCGAGCGCATTTTTCATTCAAAGTTGTGGGTGAAGGGTAGCCCACTGCACTTCATCATTGAAGACAGTATCTAGAAGAACCTCATCTCAACAGAGGCTATCAAGCATCTATCCCTAGCAACAACGATGCACCCACAACCCTACACCATTGGGTGGCTCCACCAAGGAAGTGATCTTTGTGTCAACCAATAGTGTCGCATGTCGTATGAAATCAAGCCCTTTAAAGATGAGGTATTGTGTGATTTTTATCCTCTCAAAGTTTGTAATATTCCTTTGGACCAACCATATTTATGGAAACATCATGTTGTATATGATTCTAGGCCTCACAATGTTATTATTAATTTGAATAATAAATTGTACAAGATACCCGAGGTAGTCCCTCTTAGTGATATTTCCTTGATCTCTTCCAAGAAATGCAAGAAGGTGATCTCTGATACCAGGAATTTTTTCTTCTTCATGATTCTCTCTCAGGGTGAGTGAAAAATTGTAGCCACATTTAGGGCCTCTACGAATGACCTCTCCACATAACAGAAGCAAGTGGATAAGGTTGTGGAAGAATATTCAGATATCTTCTCCTCACTTACAGGGGTAACTCTACACTGTCAGGTCAAGCATCCCATTGATATGATCCCCGACACACCATTTCCCAATGGGTTAGTCTACCACCTAACTCTGTTAGAGAATGAGGAGATCAAGCGGTAGATACAATAACTTATCCACAAGGGGCACATTCATCCCAACTCATCACCTTGTGGGATCCCAATCGTGCTCGTGCAGAAAAAAGACAAGACCCAACAACTCTGCATTGATGACCAGTCCCTCAATAAAATCATAGTTAGGAACCGGTTCCTGATATCCTGAATCGATGACCTCCTTGATCAGCTCACAGGGTCCAATTACTTTATCAAGATTGATATGAATTGTAGCTACCACTAGGTCCCAATAGAACAAACAAAGGTATGGAAGACTGCCTTCAAGTCAAAAGAAAGTCTTTTTGAATGGTTGTTCATGCCCTTTGGTTTGACAAATGCTCCAACAACTTTCATGAGGATGATGGATGATATCCTGCGACCATTCACCAATACTTTTGTAGTGGGGTATCTGGATGACATCCTCATCTACATGAAGACATGGGAGGAACACTTACAACATATTAAATAGGTTCTACACACCCTACGACAACACAAGCTATATGCCAACTTTCAAAAATTCTCCTTTAGTATGGACATGGTCGATTACCTGGGATACATCGTTGATCAGGATGGTGTACATGTGGATCCAACCAAAATCCAAGTCATCCATGACTGGCCAGCCCCAACCACACTCACTAAGCTTCAAAAATTCTTGGGCCTTTCCAATTTTGATCACAAGTTCATGTTGGGATTCTCCCATATTGCATTGGCCCTCAGCCAAGTAACCATGGGTGGTGGTAAGGCAAACTTTTTGTGGGGCCTATCCAAACAAAAAGTGTTCGATGATTTGAAGCAGCGCATGTGATCATCCCCAGTACTTTCATTATCAAACCTGCATCAACCTTTGAGATCGATACCAACACTTTAGACTATGTTGTGGGTGTCGTTATCACTCAGTACGACCACCCCGTGGCTTATCATAGTGAGACACTATCATATTTTTTCGACAAGTAACCTACTTACAAAAAAGAAATGTACTCCATTGTGAAAGACTACCACTAGTGGAGACATTACATTCTTGGGAAGGATACAACCATCCACACTGATCATAAGCCACTGTAGTTCATGTAGACACAAGGTAAATTGCAGAATGACCGCTGTCAGAAGCAATCCACATACTTGCAGAAGTTCCACCTAAACATCAAGTATAAAATATGAAGTACCAATAGAGTCGTTGATTTTCTCAGTCGACCTCCAGTCAAGGAACTCACCATGTTGCTAGCCTCTTGTAGCCACAAGACCTTAGGATGGTTCCACCTCTATGAAACAGACCCCGACTTCGCCACCACCTACCAAATATTGGGTGCAAACTCAGTTGTTGCTAATTTCCATCTTCAAGATGGGTGGTTGTGCCATATGGCCCATCTCTTCATTCCATCAAGTGAGGGAGCAAAGATGATTTGGTAAGCCCACTACAATCGAGTGGTAAGACACTTCTTCATCGAAAAGACAGTGGTAGTACTGCAAAAATATTTCTACTAGCCAAAACTTCGACAAGATGTGGGAATGTATATCAGGTCCTGCACTACCTGCGATATTTCCAAACTGACCACTAAGAAACAGGGCATGTACACCCCTCTTCCTACTCCTGACAGGCCACAAGAATCCATCTGAATAGAATACATGTCGGGCCTTTCATCCACCAAGAGGGGAAATGACTGTGTTCTTCTGGTTGTTGATCACTTTTCCAAGATGGATATTATGGTCGCCTGTAAGAAGAGCATAATAGAAAATTCAACTGCCAAACTCTTCTTTGAACGAGTGTGGGTACATTTTGGAATCCCACAAACCATTTTCTTAGATTGGGACATTTAGTTCCTCAACACATTCTGGTTGAGCCTCTGGTCACTGCTAGACACCAAGCTCACCAAATCCACTGCTTTCCACCCGCAGACAGATGGCCAAACTCAGGTCATCAATCAGATGATCGTGCCTATTCTCTGCATGTACAATTCCAAGCACCACTGCACATGGGATGAAAGTCTTTTTTATGTTCAACATAGCTACAATCGAGCCCTACATAGATCAACTTGCCATATCCCGTTTCAGGTGGGGTTAGGATTCCAACCATTGGGTCCCATGGATGTTTCACTACCCCTTGCGACCACCTCGACTAACTCATCCCATGATCCAATTGAAGATGAGAAAGTCAACCAGTTCATTGAGCAGATCCAACACATCCGCCAGCAGGTTCAGGATATTTTACAGAATTGCAATGCCAATTACAAGCAACGCCATGATCAACACCGGGTGCCACATAAGTTCCAGGTGGGAGACAAATTTTGGTTGCACTTGGAGAAAGAATGACTTACAGGGCCCCATTGGAAGGTTCACCCACTCCCTTTATGGACCTTACACCATCACTAAGGCTGTGAGTGTCAACTTTTTTGAGCTCAACATTCCTCCTTTCCTTGGCTTGCACCCAGTGTTCAACGTGGTTCTCTTTCGACCATATTTTCCACCATTATTGGACACCTCAGAGGTAATCGAACAATTGAAAGAAACAAAGATAAAACCTGACTTCATGAAATAGGAATCATGTGGTTATATTGTGGACACATAGGTCAAGGTAACTCGACAACAAAGGATCCAACTTTATCGAGTTGTCAAAGTAGGGCAGCTTCTGCACCAAAGCAAGTGGCTCACCAAAAGCCAAATTCAGCAGAAATTTCCTCATCTGATGGGGGAACTCAAAGAAATGGATAAAATTGATTCCTAAGGAGGGAATATTGATCCAAATGGATTTTGGTGGCCTCCCACCCATTCCAACTGGTTCATTTCGAAAGTTTTCCAGTTTGGCAGTTTTTTTCTAGTTTTCGGGTCCCTAACTTTCGGGGTCGTTTTGAGGCCATAAACAACGTTTTTAGGGCTCGCCACAGTCAAGATACACATTGATTCAATTCTTATGGAAAAATGTGTATTCCTTGGATAGACCATTCCAATGGGATATTGTGTACCTAAAACGAAGATTGTATGCAAAAGTTACAGTCCCGAGAATTTGATGTGTTAGCTTACCCCAACGGGGCCCATGTGAATTTTGCCACTTCATCTCCTAGGGATAGGTTTTTGGATGTATAGGTTTTTGGTATTCATGATTATTGTAAAAATTCCTTCAGATCCTGATTATACTCATCTTCTTGTGAATAAGCACAACCATCACATATCTTCTCAGAGATAAGCTGCCACCATTCCAACAAGCTTGATTTCTACTGCATTTTTCAGTTTCATCTTTTTTCCCTATTGAATAGAAACCAATTTTTTTGTATCTTTGTTATTCTGTGTTAATTTTTTTCAATAATAATCTGTATTCATTTCATTCTAATCATAAAATGTGGATCACCAGAGGCCTTTTTAAGATTACTCATGAATGCCAAAACCCTAGACATCCAAAAACCTAACCCTAGGAAATGAAACGCCAAAAGTTATGTGGTCCTCGATGGGTAAGTTTGTACCTCAAATTTCCTGGGTCGTAACTTTTGCATATGACCTCCATTTTAGGTGCGTGATATCCCATTGGAAATATCTTTTCGAGAACTACACATTATTTCATCAAAATCTGAACTTGTCTATATTTTGACCGTGGAAAGCCAAAAAAACATTGTTTAGGGCCCCAAAACGGCCCAAGAAGTACAGAAAGAAGTACTGGCATGAAAAATTCCAAAATAATCCAGTTGGATTAGGTGGGAAGCCACCAATCTCCACCTGGAATTTGTGTAGGGCTTCAAACATCCATAGAAGTGTAGAATCCACAATTACAAATAATTACAGAAGAACGTGATGAACTAAAATTGTCAAGAGGATCCAGTTGGAATAGGTGGGTGGCCACCAATATCCATTGTGTTGAGTTCCCCCATAAGGTGAGGAAATTTCTACTAAATTTGGCACTGGGTGAGCCACTTGCCTTGGTGTAGGAGTTGCCTTGCCTTGACAACCTAGTAAATCTAGTTCCTATGCTAGAAAGTTCCCTTGACCTTTGTGTCCACTATATGATCAGTGGATGCTTGTTCCATGCAGATAGGTTTTATCTTTGTTGGTGTCAAATGTTTTGCGATCTCGAGGTGTCTAATAATGGTGGAAAATATGGTCGGAGGAGGTCCACATTAAACACTGGGTGCAAGCAAGGGAAGGGGGGAGTGTTGATATCAAAATCATTTTCACCCACAACCTTAGTGATAGTGTAAGGCCCATATCCAAGTGGATGGAGATTTTGATGGTGCCTGGTAAGACATTCTTTCTACAAATGTAACCAGACCTTGTTTCCCACCTGAAACTTGTGCAGTACTCAGTATTAATCACAGCATTGCTTGTACTTAGTATTGTATTTATACAAAATCTCATGGACTTGTTGGTGGATGTGTTGAATCCACTCAATGAATATGGTGGCTTTGTCGGCCTCAGACTCAACATGGGAGGAATCTCTCTATGTGGTTGCAAGAGGTAGTGCAACATTAATGGGACCCAAGGGTTGGAGCACCACCTAAAATGGGATATGGTCGGTGGAGCTATGGAGAGCCCTGTTGTAGCTATGTTGAACATAGGGAAGACTATCATCCCATGTACATGGATTCCTAGAGTTGTACATGCACAGGATGTGTGCAATCATCCAATTGATGACCTTTGTTTGGCCATCGGTTTGAGAATGGAAGGCAATGGACTTAGTGAGCTTGGTGTCCAGCAATGACCAGAGACTCGACCAAAATGTGTTGAGGAACCTACTGTCCTGATCGAGGATGATGGTCTGCGATACCCCAAAATGGACTTGTTATCATTAAGAGTGACAATCAGAGTGGTATGAGTGCAATCCCAATACCCATCATAATTTATAGATAATAAAATCAAGTTTATGGTTGGAGGATTAGTAATAAAGATCAATAAAAAGGGTAGCAAACTGTTTACAGAAGAATTCCATTGGGCATGGAGTCATAACATCTTGTAGATTGAAGGCATTTGAGTTACACATAAGACAAAGCTTATCTACTATCAGATAGAAGAATGGAGAAGAAAAAACATACAGTAGAATGTTCACAAAACAAAGATCCTCTATGTCTAATGGAATGAAGAATAATTGAAAAAATTATTAATTAAAAGGCAATCACTACAAATCCTTTGCAGCTCATGAATATCTTAATTACAAGCCACCATGATATTCATGGTCTGCAATTTGATTCAAGTTAAATTAAGGATAAATAAAGACAAAGAAAATATTATGATAAGATAACTCTCATGAATCCTCAATGGCAGAAATATATTACAATAACATGCCCTCAGGCTTACAGTCACACACAAAAATACTTCTCCTGCAACTCTCTCCTCTCTTGGATCATGAATGCAAACCTTTTCTCATAAAAAAAATACCTGCATTTATAGTGAATGACCTCTCTATACCCTAAGGAGTTCGAAACCAAGGATTTACATAGGATCCTCATAAATTTAGGAGTCTTGTTACAAAATATTCCAATAAAAACCTAACAAATTGATATTTTCTAGGATATTGCCTATTGTGATAAATGCCTCTTGAAGCATGTCATGATACTTGATCTGAATATGGAACACATTTCCCTCCTATCCAACTAACTCCCAAGAGACCACTCGAACCTTCCTTCACAACTAACTCCCAAGAGACCATTCGAACCTTCCTTCACAACTGACAACCTTCCCATAGCTCGAATTTGTTGGACTATTAGAGTCCTCATGCCTGTGACAGAATGCGATGTGAAATTTCCTATAGGTGATGTTTTTGGCTTTCTCCAAAAATACGATGTGGTTTCGAACGAATTTTTGTCAGTGAGTAAAAAAAACCATGTTGTACCTCCTCACCAAATTTTAGAGGAACCCAGATTGTCATACAAACGTTATAAGGAAAACAATCC
Source organism: Picea engelmannii (assembly GCA_009831015.1). NCBI lineage: Eukaryota > Viridiplantae > Streptophyta > Pinopsida > Pinales > Pinaceae > Picea > Picea engelmannii. Next base: position 265,429 of record ML792645.1, on the reverse strand, counting down.
TTTGTTGTGTGCTAGTTTCTTAAAAAAATGTCATAAATACCAGTTAGCAACGCCAATGACTTTAAGCACTGCGAACTCTCCTGTATCATCCCGTTTCATTTTTTCCAATGTTTATCATTTAAAAACTCTATCAGGTGTCCCAAGAATGTTGTACACTTCATAATCTTGATTATATTGACTAAAGAAAAACACCCAAACTTATAATAATGGTTGGAAAAACATGGTAATCACCCAAAAATGTGTCAAAGGTATAAAACAAGAACTTGAGAAAATTTTGTGTAGGATCTGAAGGTTGAACATATTTATTTCTTGACTCTAGAGCTCCTCCTGGTAGCAGCCTTGGCCAACATGTATGATAATTGCTTGGTTGTTTTTTGTCATTTGTTATGACAATTCATGTGTGAAAGTGAACTCTATCAAAACATGGTTTTTATCAATGCAAATCTGAGTTAACAAAATGTGCAATATTAAAACTTGGTTTACATATGATCAACCACATATTTCAAGTGTGAGAGGGGTGTAGATTCACTCTTTAAAAGAGAAATTTGAAAGGATTCAAAAGATGAAAGTTTCAGCAATCCTAAAACAAAGGGTTTGTAGCAGAGTTCACAGTGCCAATATGAAAACCAACAAAAACCCATTTCTCAACCCTCAAGCATGATGAACCCTTGCATGGAGTACTAGGGAGATCTAGTGTTGATTATGAAATATTTGAATTTGACCAGAAGTATTTGCAACCTATCCAACCTCCAATGCTCCTCTTCAGCCAGTTTGCAGTGCCAATTCACAACACACTGGTGTTTTGATTGTATCTATCAAATGCCAAATTGGGTTGGGATGAATTTTGGTCAGCATGTCAATTCCAATATCATTCTCCTCCACAAAAAATTTCACAAAAACCCACATAGGGGTAAAATCATGAATTTGGGTAACACTTTCATGACAATCGAGTCTCCAAAATTTCTAGCAGCAATTTTTCGGCCGAACCAATGTTGCTTTTGGCCGAAATCTTTTCTGGCCGAAAATTTTCACGTCGAATTTGATGGTGCCCTCGAAATTCATGTACAATGTTTTTTGGATGAATTGTTTTCCCATGGTAAGCATATTTTGGCCAAAAGATTTTTCGGCCAAAACGTTTATTTTTAACGGATTCTGTTAAAAACTAGGTTTCGCCCAAAAGAATATTTCGGTCAAAAACGTGAAAATGAGATTGTTTGCAGGAAACTACAAATTCTCTCCATCTTATTTCATGTTTGGAGGTAGTGGACTCCTACAAATACTCAGAATTTAGTTTGAGAATTGATACCAAAATTTTAAAAATTGAATCTACTTTCATTGGGTATAATTTGTTTTCATTTTTATTGTTTTTATCTAATTTTATTTAATTTTATAAAAAAATCACTGCATAATATTTTTAGGCGAGATTATGATTCGGTGAAATGAAAAATCCATATCTCTAAAAATACACAACGGAAAATTATGGAAAAATTATATTCACAATTGTTAAATTGTTCTCTTCAAAAGGGTATTTTTAGATTTTACTTTTAAGTAAAAATGAAGATAGATAGAAGGTGCCAAAAAACACATGTTTAAAATCTGCAACGTTTTCATCTTGGTCGACTTAAAAAAATTCTAGAAATTATAATATTCATCCGTTAGATTCAAAATTATAGTCATAATAAAATAGAGTCCCTGTAGATTGTTGTAGTATATTTCATTTCTTAAAAACATAAGTTTAATAATAGATACATTCTTGTGGAAAACAATAACTCATTATCATTCATTTCATGGTTAAGGAACATACTATTAAACAATTATCAAATTGACATATCAAATCTTGATAAAAAAAATTGAAAAATAGTCATTAGAAATATAACAAAATTATTCACAAGTTTTTTTTTTACTGTAAAGTGAAATTCTAAATAAAAAAAAATACTTTTGTATGCCATAAGTTGAAGAACTTGTGAAAATACAGTTTTTTTTGTCATAAAACAAGCAAAAGTGTTACCCATCTTCATGATTTTACCCATAGCCATTCAAAAGTTATGATCAAATATTTAGAAGAGTGTGCTATAGTAAATGAGTTCATAGCGAAGTTTGCAGCGCTTGTCAACCAGTTCAAAACGCTTGATTCAAACAAAATTTGCATGCTTTGAGGACACTGTTAGGATGTCCAAAGATCTAATCCCTGAATTGTTTTTAAAAATAGGTTCTGAAAACAATGAAATTCCTTAGCATGACAGAAATATAATGATGGAAATTAATGAATGGAGCACTTAAGTATGTTGCAAACTCTCCTAGTGAGTTGGAAGTGCTCAAATTAAAACTGACTTGAAAACTGAACAGATAAAATGTGATAGCTAGATATATTTCATACAATCCTAGAGGTGACATGTCAAGGTGATAATAATTATTTTCAAATATGTGACTCATGAGGGTTTATCACTGCTTGTCATGATAAAAAATAAATAACCCAAAGAATTTAGACCAAGACCAAACTAACTTGGTTTATTTAAATCAAAAGTTGAAAAATGACTATAGCAAGAAGTCATAAAAACTATAAAAACCTATGACTCAAAAACAAAGACTGAAATGATTTTTTTACCACTACAATTCTATGTGTTAACATATGGATCCACAAGGGATGGCATGCTCCCTGTGATATTCTAAGAATATGCAGTCTCAGTGCCTTATCCATTGGGCTATGGAGTCATCCGTGCAACCAACCTGTATGCCTGAGAGCACCTCCGCTCCTTTTTAAAAACTGAGAATATTCACAAACTAAAAACAAAATCACTGCAAACCAAAATGCTTGAGAATAGATATTTATTGATCCTACTCCCACTCTAACCAACTATGCTTCTTCTTGATCAAGTGAAATCAAGCTTCCAATGAATCCATACAAGAAACTGATTAACTAGTAAAACTATTGATCTGGATCAGACAATTGGAGGAACCCATGGAATATAAAAGTGAAGTTTGAAAACACAATAGAACCAACCTTCATTTGACAAGAATGATTTGACATCTGTACTTCTCAAAGAATTCAGATAATCAACAATAGGATCAATAAATCCATAAATAAATACCTCTTCTTGATGTTATTCCAAATGAAAATTGAAATGCTTCTGCACATGCCTAGTTTTAAAAATGCTACCAATCTCCTCTATCTTCAAAACTGAAAGTTGTTGCAAGATTCCTTCACTGATCTCGATGCTAATCATAGGCTATTCAATATTTTTTGCAGATCCAAAACTATCACATGTTGATACATAGATCTTCTCATTATCATTTGAATGTTCAAAGGAAACCATTTGATCTTCATGACAACTTAAAATAGTATATACATTTAATACAATGTCAAAAGTATATACAATATGGTCATCACTTTGCATATAATTAACCTCTCGATTATTATGAAAAGTGTCTTCTACTGCAACATACTCTATATGACTATGTTATACTTTACTCAACCAATTGAATTCATGACAACATTCTAGATAGAGAAAGTCAACTGAAAATTTTTCTTTGCAAAACAAATGAAAGGAAGCATGAAAATTACTCAGTGAAGAAATACAAGCAACCGAGAGTGATCTAAACCAATCTTGAGTTGCTCCATCCAAAGAATATCTAAAAAACTTAATAAAGACATCTTCCTATACAACTTTCATATTACGCATGCACTCGTGAAAGTCTAATAAAAAATCAGCTAGCACTTCCTGATTGTCTTCTCTAAACCTAGGAAGGAAACCTTCCCATTCACTTCTATCAGGATGGGGATTCGAAAAAACAAATATATTTGTGAAATCACAAAGTGCATACCTCTGATCAAGAATCTTTTCCATTTCAAACCAGTGGAGTCGCCCATAGATTCGTATTTAATGAAGTTGGCATCGCAAGGTAGAAGATTGTAATTAAGCTTGTGTCCTACTCTTGTCTACCATCAAGAGATAGATATTCTCAATTTCTCTCTCCTAGGGATTATTTCTTCACTTCCATCCCCGACAACGATGAAAATATTGTTAGCACTAAGAGTCACACTTAGACTGCCATGAGTGCAAGCCCAATACCCATCATAATTTATAGATAATGAAATCAAGTTTATGGTTGGTGGATCAGTAATAAATATAAAGAAAAAGGGCAACAAATTGTCTACAAAGGTGTTCCATTGGGCATGGAGTCATAAAATCCTGCAAATTGAAGGCATTTGAGTTGGACATAATACAAATCTTATATAATATCAGGTAGAAGAATGGAGAGGGAAAAACATAAAGCAGAATGTTCACAAAACATAGATCCTCTCTGTTGAATGGACTGAAGAATACTTGAACAAAACAATAATTAAAAGGCAATCACTGCAAATCCTTTGCAGCTCATGAATCTCCTAATCAAGGGCCACCATGATCTTCATAGTCTGCAATTTTTTTCATGTGAAATGAAGGAGAATAAAATACAAATAAAACATGTTGATAAGATAACTCTCATTAATTCTCAATGGAAGAAATGTATTAACAATAACATGCCCTTAGGATTACAATCACAGACAAAAATACTTCCCTTGCAACTCTCTCCTCTGTTGGATCATGAATCCAACCCTTTTATCATCAAAAAACAATTCATCTATAGTGAATGACCTATATCTACCCTAAGGAGGTCGAAACCAACAAGTTACATAGGATCCTCCTCCATTTAGGAGTCTTGTTACAAAAGATTCCAACAAAAACCTAACAAATTCCTATTTTCAAGGATCTTGCCTATTGTGATAAATGGCTCTTGAACCATGTCACGATGCTTGATCTAAAGATGGAACACATGTCCCTCATGTCCAAATAAATCCCAGGAGACCATTCAAATGTTTCTTCACAGATGGAAACCTTCCCATAGCTCGAATTTGTCAAATTGTTATAGTTCGCAGTGTCTGTGACAACATGCGCTATGAACTTTCCTATAGGTTATGTTTTTGGATTTTCTCCAAATATATGAAGTGGGTTAGGCTGAATTTTTGTTAGCAAGTAAAAAAAACCATTTATTACCTCCACACTAAATGTTAGAGGAACCAAGATTGTAATTCAAAAGTTATAAGGAAAACAATCCTATGTTTTGTGCTAATTTCTTAGAAAACTATCATAAATACTAGTTCGTAGCGCTAGCGAGTTCAGGCGTTGTGAACTCTCTTGTAGCAACCCATTTAATTTTTTCCAATGTTTTATCATTCCAAAACTCTATCAAGTGTCCAAGAATGTTGTAAACTTCATAATATCAATGATCTTGACTAAAGGAAATCACCCAAACTGATAATCATGGTTGTCCAAACTTGGAAATTGTTGAAATGGGTACTTGACACTAAGAGGGGAGGGTGAATTAGTGTCACAAAACTTTTGGACAATTTTCCACTTTTCACAAATTAGCTTAAAAAAAAATATTTATTTCATTTTCTCAATCAATATATATAAAAGAATAAATACTTTATTTATTTATTTTAACTTGAATGAATATACAAGATCAATGTTTGAATATCATCTTCATACAATTATGAGAGACCCAACTCTTTGTTACAAGACCCAACTCTTTGTTACAAGACCCAACTTGTAGTTATCATATCGAATTGAGAAATGAGGAATCCAACCCTCATCACAAGTTCCAGCTTGTTGATCTCATATCCAACTGAGATGTGAGGAATCTAATCGTCATACAAGACCCATATTGTAAATATGCACCAACCTAATAGAATGAACTTTCATTCAATCCATTGTATATAAATATATATACTTTCAAACTTCCGATTGATATTTCCCAAACAGATCGGATGGTTTACATTTATTTCATGGAAACTGATCAATTGTCAGATTTGATTCTTACAAGGATTAATCCAATTATTGAGTCTTAATCAAGAATTGATATGGATGGCCACCATTTACTCCAGGACTTCGGCTATTTAAACTTACACTATCCTTCCACTGTAGTAGATCAACGGATGAGAATGATCCCTAAGTGTTTCTTTGGATCAGACGAACCATGTCTACTTTGGGATTTCATCCTTTGGGACTTCAGAGCGTTTTTCATTTGCTAGTGGTGAAACTCCCGAAGTAATTCTTCCAGAGTGATGTAATTTATTGACGTGATGTGTTGACATGGAATGAGACAATTTCCTATTGACACATGTCATCATCTGATTATGCCATGTGTACTTGCTGACGTGGTATTCTGACATGGTCTGCCACGTGTCCTTGCAGACGTGGTCTGCCACACGTCCTTGCTGACATGGTCTGCCACATGCCCTTTCTAATGTGGTCTGCTGACATGATCTTCCATATGTCTTTGTTGACGTGGTCTACTGACATAGATCTCCCACACGTCCTTGTTGATGTGGTTTGCTGACGTGGTCTGTCATATGTCCTCTTGAATCGAATGATTGAGGCTTACCTCGAATGATCTAACGGTCGATAATTTATTTTGGCTCTCTGGGTCTCTGGGCTTCAAGAATTTCAAATCTCAAACTGAATTCTTGAAATGATATTTTTCCAGAGCATAACCTCCTCACATATTTAGACCCAAAACGAATGATGTTTGTTTGATCAAGATCTTAGATCAATGACTCGATCTCATCTGCGATGAAGCTTTTCCTTGGATTAAATCCAACGACTCTCCATCTTCGCTTATCCTATCCTTCCTTTTAGTTCGATCCGATGACTGAAGGAAATTCGGGTGATCGAGATCTCAGATCTCAGCCCTTGCTTATCCTGGCCTTCCACTAAAGGTGATCCGACAGTTGAGGAATATCCAGGTGATCGAGATCTCAGATATCATCCCTTGATTATCCTATCCTTCCACTTTAGAATGATCTGACGCCTAATGGAAATTTGCATAGTCAAGATCTCGGATATTTTACCTCTCTTATCGTATCCTTCCACTTACTTTTAATCCGACAACTGACGGGATTTAGAATAAATGAGATCTCAGATCTTTCTTCTTATCCTATCCTTCCACTCAAAAGTTATCCAACGGTATATGTGGACTCTTCAAAGAAGATTAACGGTCAACGATGATTGCGGAACCACAACTTGCGAGTGATTTAACTCGACACCCAAACTCCACAATTGAAGTTGTGTGTTGTTGGTGAGTCAACCACAGTTGTCGATCTTTGAATCTATAAGATTTGATGGTCCTGACTAATTGTGGGATTGGAGATAGCATGATGTTTAATTCTCCTTTTGATCTATGCAATCTATCCTTGTCGTTGAACTAGAGATTGTGCATATGATGGTCACAACTCAATCCGACTTAATCTAATCATTTGTGGGATCAATCAAAATCGTCAATATTCGAGTCTATGAGATCTAATGATCTAGACCAATTGCGGGATTGGAACTAGAGAGTCATTTAATTATCCTTCTGATCTCCACAATCTATCCCTTCCATTGATCTGGCTTGTAGATTTGATGGTCATGATCCTCCAACAGTTCTCAAGCCCATGGTCACTCATATAACTGATGTTCGTTATATGAGACAATCAACAATGTCAATTTCTTGATCAGAAGTTTGTTGAGGCTTCTCACCTTTTCCTGTGCATTGGTCGACTTCTCAGTCTTTCCATTGATTGGATGACATTTATATAATGTGCTCTTCATTCACTAACTCTACTGATTTTTAATAACTATTTGTGCATTCTTTTATGCACTGATAGTCAGTCGCTAATTCTCTCGAGCTTTGATCATAGGAACATTTTGTATCCTATCGTGATCAACAATAATCACGAATTGCTTTCATCCTTAAGGTGATGTTCTTCTGTTGATATTTAGTATACTTTTCCTCCTGAGATTAACCTTGTTTCTTTGCTTATTGTTTGACATTCTCTTTCCATCATTGACCCTTCATTACACATGGAAAGATATTATTGGCCATCTTGACACTAATTCCAACTGTATAAATGATCATGACTGATTCATGTTTCCATGATAACAACTTATCATGACTGTTGACGTCAATGACAACACACGAATGGGTAAAATCATGAAGATGGGTAACACTTTTGCTTGGATTATGAGAAAATAACTGTATTTTCACAACTTCTTCAACTTCCGACATAAAAAAGTACTTTTTTTATTTAGAATTTCACTTTACAGTAAAAACAAAACTTGTGAATAATTTTGTTAGCTTTCCAATGACTATTTTTCAAATTTGTTTTATAAGGATTTTATATTACAATTTGACAATTGTTTAACAATATGTTTCTTAAACATGAAAGGAATGATAATGAATTATTTTTTCCCACAAGAATGTATCTATTATTAAACTTATGTTTTTAAGAAACAAAATATACTACAACAATCTACAGAGACTCTATTTTATTATGACTATAACTTTGAATCTAATGGATGAATATTATAATTTGTTGAATATTTTGAAGTTGATCAAGCTGAAAACATTGCAGATTTTAAACGCATGTTTTCCTACACCTTGCATCTATCTTAATTATTACTTAAAAGTAAAATCTAAAAATACAATTTTGAAGAGAAGAGTTTAAGGATTATGAATATAAATTTTTCATAATTTTCCACTATGTATTTTTAGAGATATGGATTTTTCATTTCACCGAATCATAATCTCACCTAAAACTATTATGTAGTGTTTTTTTTATAAAATTAAATAAAATTAAATAAAAACAATGAAAATGAAAACAAATTATATCCAATGAAAGTAGATTCAATTTTAAAAATGTTGGCATCAATTCTGAACTAAATTTGAAGTATTTGTAGGATTTCGCTACCTCGAAAGATCAAGTAAGATGGAGAGAATTCGCAGTTTCCTGCAAATAGTCCCATTTTCAGGTTTTCGGCTGAAATATTCTTTCGGTCGAAACCTAGTTTTTAATGGAATTTGTTAAAAATAAACGTTTCGGCCGAAAATTCTTTTGGCCAAAATATTCTTGACACAAGAAAATAATTCATCTGAAAAAAATTGTACACGAATTTTGAGGGCGTCGTCAGGGCACCGTTCAATTTGATGTGAAAATTTTCGGCTTAAAAATTTTTTCTAGGAATTTTTGATACCTGATTGTCACGAAAGTGTTACCCATATTCATGATTTTACCTAAATGACAATATGTCCAATAGTCTCCCCCTTTGTCATTGAGGGAAACACACTAGATTCATACACAAACTCCCCCTGTGATGATTTTTCTCTCCTCTGAAGTTACTCTCCTCCTTTGACATCAATGGCAAAGGGTTTCTCCCCTTATGATCAACCTCTATTTTTTTTCATTTTGTTGACAAAAATATGATCTTGGATAACTCCCCCTGGAATCATGTTATGTTTGTCATAATTGAATGACTCCCCCCATCAATATTCTCTTTCTCTCTCTACTTTTGATTACTCTCCCCCTTTGTTTCTGAAAGAGTAGCTCTTCCTGACAAGGTCTCCTCCACTGTTAATTTACTAACTTTTTATCTCAGTTTATTGGGAGTTTTGTGTTTAAATAAGTAGTCTTATTGATACAAATTTTTGTAGTTATCAAGTCTTTTCAAAACTTAATCTAATTACTTTCTTACTTAATAACCAAAATACTCCTCTTGAGTTTTTACCGACTTTCCTTTGTCGAATAGAACAAGAGTATGAATCTTACTGATATTTTTGATTACTTCTTATTCTTCTTTGATATTTCACATGAATATCAATTGAGGAATTATACCAATTGATTTAAATACCAATTTTTTTTTCAATTTTGTTATCATGGGAATCTATCTTTGTTGAATGATACTTCTTGAACTTCTCTTCTACTTTTATTTATTTATTTATTTTGTTAACAACTTATGACATCATCCTAATTTGATATTGTCCCATATACTTCTATATGTACTTCCTCTTATTGAGCTTGATTTATTTCATATTGAATTTCACATTCTTCATTAGGACTTTTACCCATCATGATCTTATTATTAGTTTCTTCATTTTCAGGTGTAATAACATTTTTATTGCTTTCTCCTTCATATTTTATTCTCCATATCTTCTTGTGAGATATTCTGCTTTTTGGATCTTCTCTTTATAATTGTGTTTTTGGAGATTTGTCATCTCCTTTCTTGTTCCAATTTTTATTAGGTTTTGTCACTGACTTGAATGACTTATTCAAATATTGACTTTTTGTATTCTTGCAGTTTTGGGATTTGTGCCCAAGCCTATCATAGTTGTAACATCACATTGTATGAAAAAAATTTGTTGCGTGCCCAAGAAAATTACATCTCCAACATCTAATTGAGTTTTTGGATTTTCTTGTATATCATTTCTCTAGTTTCTTGCAGTGCATTGCTTTATGGCCAAAGTTATGACAAGAAAATCAATAGCCATTGAAGGTGTTTCCTTTCTTGATTTTATTTTGGCTTGAAGGATCTAATCTTGTCATTTGATTTTCTTCTTCCTTCTTATTTCTGTAGTTTTCTTCCTTAACACAGTTCATGATTTGTAATTGCTTTTTACGTGAATCTTTTCCTTTTAATAAGGATGATCCTTTATCATGTTTGTAAATGGTGCTCCATTTGTTATTGTCTTCTTTCTTATTGTATCCAAGACCAGTTTTGTCATCAACTGGTTTTTGGATTTTCCAAATCTTATCTAGGATGGCTGAACTATGCTGGAAATTGACAATCTTATTTGTCTTCTCATTTATCCTTTTGAGATTGACTATTTCTAACTTCAATTTTGACATAATTATTCCTTTTTAGTCAACTCAATCTTCAAGGATTCTTTCATTTATTTAGCATGTTCAAGTTGAGTCTTTAGATTAATGACTATTTCTTCTGTCTCTTCCAAGACTTCTTTTCATTTAATAGTTTTGTCATATGTCTTCAATTCTACCAAATCTCTTGTTAGATAAAAAAATTTAGTTTTCAATACTTTGATTTCTTCCTCATATTCTAGTTGAATACTTTTGAGGTTGATGTTTTCTAATTCAAACATATGGCATTATTCTTCCTTTTTAGTTATTTGAATCTTCTGGGCTTCTTCATTTTTCTTAGATTCTTCAATTTGAGTAATCAAATCTGCATTAGTATTTTCATTTATTGTTTTGAAATTGATGATTTCCAATTCCAACATGTGGTAAGATTTTTCTTTCCTTGTTAACTGGATCTTTAGGTCTTCTTTACATTCTTTAATTTCCTCAAGTTGAGTGTTTGACTTCTCAACCTCCTTTCTAAGATTAACAACTTCTGCTTCCATGTTATGACATGATTCTTCTTTTGCCTGATTGATTTCATTCTTCAATTTCTCAATCTCCTCTTCTTTTTCTTCTAACTAAATATTTTGATCAGATATGATTTTTTCATTGTCTTTGAGGATTTCCTTTATTTCCATGATATTATTTTGAATCTTTTCAAGAAATTCTTTAGTGTAGTCATAAAGAAAACTATAGTCTGAATCATTATGGTATACATAGAGACTCCAATCAACTTTCTGTTTGGCCTTTGATAGTTCTTCCTCTACTTCATATATGGGATAAATGTTAACATAACATTTTTCTGATTCTTTTAGTACTTCTTTTCATTTACATTCATGTTTCTTTAATTCTTCCATCTCTTCTCTTAGATTAATAACTTTGGTTTTCAAACTTTTGATATCCTCTTATTTGTTTTCTAGATGATACTTTTGTTCATGCTTTTCATGGTTAGATTGATCTATCTTTTGTAGTAGCATCATATCTTTTTGTTGGAGTTTATCCAACTCTTCTAGAGTGCACAGGGTAGTGTACTCAAGATTGTCAAGAGCCTCCACATGAATTTTAATATGCATATAATTTCCTGGTTCCAACCAAATCTCTCCTATAGAAGCCACGACATCAGTTCTAAGATTATGTAATTTTTATTTAGTGATTACCGAGGTATTGTTCAATTCCTTGATGAGGTTGAATTCCTCACTGTTGAGTGAGATTTGCATCAAATCTTGTATTTCATTTTGATTAGAAATCTTTTTCTCTACATTATCTTCTTCAATTTGATTGCAGTTTTCCTTTTCTTTATATTCTTCATTATCTTGATAAGAACTCTCTTCTTCTGAGTTTTGTTCTTTATTCTGATAAGAATCCTCTCTATCTGAGTCTTGTTGCTCACTTTGATAGGATTTATCTTCTTCTTGTGTTTTATTTTGATAACATTTTTCTAGTTGAAGAAATAATTCTTTAGCAGATTTGTAGTGATTCATCTTTTCTTTGACTTGGTCTATTAATCCATCCATAATTGCTTTTAAGGCTACTAAATTATTTATGTTTGATTCTTTTGCAGTTTTGGATTTTCTCTTTGAAGTAGTTAAGTGCCAAGGCTTACTTATGACCGAATCCCAAACACCAAATCCTCTGGACTTCATATATCTTTTCATATTTTCTCTCCTTGATAAATAATATGTTCCATCAAAATGAGAGAGCTTCATTTGTGGAGATAAGAATGTGTCCACCCTTTTCTTCTGAATCTACCTTCAGTGTTTAAACTGTGTTGAAGGAACCTTCTCTGATACCAATTTTTGAAATGGGTGCTTCACACTGAGAGGGGGGGTGAATCAGTGTCACAAAATGTTTGGAAAATTTTCCACTTTTCACAAATTAACTAAACAAAAAATATTTATTTCATTTTCTCAATCAATATATATATAAAAGAATAAATACTTTATTTATTTATTTTAACTTGAATGAATACACAATATCAATCTTTGAATATCATCTTCATACAATTATGAGAGACCCATCTCTCTGTTACAATACCCAGCTTGTAGTTCTCAAATCCAACTAAGAAATGAGGAATCCAACCCTCATAATAAGTCTCAGTTTGTTGATCTCAGATCCAATTGAGATGTGAGGAATCTAATCCTCATACAAGACCCAACTATTAAATAGGCACCAACCTGATAGAATGAAGTTTCATTCAATCCATTATATATAAATATATATACTTCAACAAATTCAACTACACTTCTTCTCACTATTATTTCTTGTTTATATAGTCTTCCAACTGGTGTGATTTTGAAGCATTGTGTCTCTTGATAATCTTAAACTTTAATTAATATCATTTTTCCTTTTTATTCTTTATTCATGTTTTCATGATTTAACTATGTTTTAATCATGGATGTGTATCGATTCATCTATCCTCATGAGTTGATCACAGACATGGATCAACTCATTAGATAGTACTCATGATTTTGTTGCATTCTCAGTTCACGAACATATCATATTCGATTATTTATCGATTCTCTGTATTGTTCTGGTGGAACTCTCTGTCAAATGAAATATGTATGAGGTGCTCCTTTCAAACCATTTTCATATGACCATAGGAGTAGAACCACAAGCTTATTATTTAATCTTTACCTTTATTTTTCTTATTCCATATGATCATATACGGTGACTAGGCACTAGGCCAATCGATCGCTTCAACGCTTATCATAATCAATGATTACGATTCAATCTCCTGATGAGATGAATGGTTGACGAAACTTCTCCCTTTGGAACTTTGGGATTTCAACTTTTCTAACTTTTCAAAACTTCTAAATCATATTTCCCAAACAGATTGAACGGTTTATGTTTATCTCACGGAAACTGATCAATCGTCAGATTTGATTCTTACAAGGCTTAATCCAATGGATGGGTCTTAATCAAGCATTGAGATGGATGGCCACCATTTACTCCGAGACTTCAGATATTTCAACTTACACTATCCTTCCACTATAGTCGATCGATAGATGAGAATGATCCTGAAGTGTTTCTTTGGATCATATGGACCATGTATACTTTGGGACTTCAGATCTTTTGTCATTTTCTAGTGGAGAAACTCCCGAAGTAATTATTCTGGAGTGACGTAATTTATTTACATGGCATGAGCCAATTTCGTATTGACACATGTCATCATCTGATTATTCCATGCGTACTTTCTGATGTGGTCTGCCATGTGTCCTTACTGATGTGGTCTGCCACACATCCTTGCTGACATGGTCTGCCACACGCCCTTGTTGACGTGGTTTGCTGACGTGATCTACCATATGTCTTTGCTGACATGGTCTGTTGACGTAGATCTACCACACGTCCTTGTTGATGTGGTATGCTGACATGGTCTGCCATATGTGTTCTTGAATCATACGGTTGAGGCTTTACTTTGGATGATCCGATGGTTGAGAATTTATTTCGGCTCTCCGGGTCTCCGGACTTCAAGAATTTCAAATCTCAAACTGAATTCTTGAAATGATATTTTTCTGTAGTGTAACCTCCTCACATATTTAGACCCAAAACGAATGATGGTCGTTTGATCAGAATATTAGATCAATGGCTCGATCTTGTCTGTGATGCAACTTTTCCTTAGATTAAATCTAACGGTTCTTCATCTTCTCTTATCCTATCCTTCCTTTTAGTTCGATCCGACAGCTGATGGAAATTCGGGTGATCGAGATCTCAGATCTCAGCCTTTTCTTATCCTGTCCTTCTGCTTAAGGTGATCCGACGACTAATGGATATTCAGTTGATCGAGATCTCAGATCTTAGCCCTTTCTTATCCTATCCTTCCACTTTAGAATGATCTGACGGCTGAATAAAACTTGCATAGTTCAAATCTCATATATTTTACCTCGCTTATCCTATCCTTCCACTTACTTTTAATCCGACGGCTTATAGGATTTTGGATAAATGAGAACTCATATCTTTCTTCTTATCCTGTCCTTCCACGATGATTGCGGAACCACAACTTGAGAGTGATTTAACTCGACAACCAAACTCTGCAATTGAAGTTGTGTGTTGTTGGTGAGTCAACCACAGTTGTCGATATTTGAAGATATAAGATCTGATGGTCCTGACTAATTCCAGGATTGGAAATAGCACGATGTTTAATTCTCCTTTTGATCTTTTCAATATATCCCTATCGTTGATCTGGCGATTACACATCCAACGGACACAACTCAATACAACTTAATCTAATCGTTTGTTAGATCAACCACAGTCGTCAATCTTCGAGTCTATGAGATTTGATGATCTAGAACAATTGCAGGAATGGAACTAGCAAGTCGTTTAATTCTCCTTCCGATCTCCAAAATATATCCCTGTCATTGGTCTGGCTTGCATATACGACGATCACGATCCTCCAATGGTCGTGAAGCCCACGGTCACTCATATGACCGATTTCCATTATATGAGATGATCAACACTGTCAATTTCTTGATCAGACGACTATTGAGGCTTCTCACCTTTTCCTATGCATTGGTCGACTTCTTAGTCTTTCCATCGATCAGACTACATTTCTAGAATGTGCTCTTCATTTTCTAACTCTCTTAAGCATTAATAATTGTTTGTGCATTCTTTTATGCATTGATAGTCATCCGATAATTCTCTTGATCTTTGATCATAGGAACATTGTTGATCCTATTGTGATCAACAATAATCATGAATTTATTTCATCCTTAAGGTGATGTTCTTCTATCGATCTTTATTATACTTTTCCTCCTGAGATTAACCGTGTTTCTTTGCTTATTGTTTGACATTCTCTTTCCATCATTGACCCTTCATTACACATGGAAAGACATTATTGGCCATCTTGACACCAATTCCAGTTGTATAACTGATCATGTATGATTCATGTTTCCATCATAACAACTTATCATGACTGTTGACACTAATGAAAACACATGAATGACAATATGTCCAACAGTAATCACCCAAAAATGTGTCAAAGGTATAAAACAAGAACTTGAAAAAATTTGGTGTAGGATCTGAAGGATGAACATATTTATTTCTTAATTCTAGAGCTCCTCCTGGTAGCATCCTTAGCCAACATGTATAATCACCGCTTAGCTTCTTTGTGTCATATGTTATGACAATTAGTGTGTGAAAGTGAACTCTCCACCAAGCAAGGTTGTTATCAATGAAAATATCAGTTAAGAACATGTGCAATCTTAAAACCTGGTTTACATCTGATCAACCACATATCTCATGTGTGATAGGGGTGTAGATTAACTCTTTAAAATATAAATTTGAAAGGATGCAAAAGATGAAATTTTCAATGGTCCTAGAACAAAGGGTTTGTAGCACAGTTTGCATCACCAATATGAAAACCAACCAAAACCCATTTCTCAACCCTCAAACATGATGAACCCTCACATGGAGTACCGAGGGGATATAAAATTGATTCTGACATCTGTGAATTTTAATATAAGTGTTTGCAAACTATCCAACCTCCAATGCTCCTCTTCAACTAGTCTACAACGTCAGTTCACAAGGCATTGGTGTTTTGATTTTATCTCTCAAATTTCAAACTGGGTTGGGATGAATTTTGGTCATCATGTAAATGCCAATATCATACTCCACTGTAAAAATTTCAGAAAAAATCACATCGTCCTTCAAATATTAAGAGCAAATATTTATAAGACTCTGCTACAAGAAATGAGTTCGCAGCGAAGTTTGCAGTGCCTATCTACTAGTACACAGCGCCTGATTCAAACAAGATTTCCATTCTTCGAAGAGACTGTTAGAATGTCCAAAGACCTGATCCCTGAAAATTTGTTAAAAATAGGCTCTGAAAACAATGAAATCACTTAGGATAACAAAAAGGTAATGATGGCAATGAACAAATGGAGCACTTGAGTACGTTGCAAACTCTCCTAGTTAGTTGGAAGTGCTCAAATTAAAACTAACTTGACCACTAAACGGATAAAATGTGATAGCTAGAGATATTTCATACAGTCATGGAGGTGACATGTCAAGGTGATAATAAGGATTTTCAAATATGTGACTCATTAGGGATTATCACTCCTTGTCGTGATAACAAAGACATAACCCAAATACCCTAGACCAAGGCCAAACTAACTTGGTTTATTTAAATCAAAAGTTGAAAAATGTCTATAGAAAGAAGTCATAAAAACTATAAAAACCTATGACTCAAAAACAAATACTGAAATGAATTTTTTACCCCTACAATTCTATGTGTTAACAGGACCCACACTTGTTCTAAGAAGAGCTTGGCAGTATCTGATTTTGTGATGCTCTTTTTGCAGGCTGTGAGAATGACCATCTTCAAAAACCAATCAACAACCACAAATAAAAAATCATTTCTTTGCTTGGTGGAGGGAAGGCCAGACATGTAATCCATCAAGATGGATTCCCAAGGCCTCTCGGGAGTAGGAATAGGGGTGTATAAGCCTTCCTTCTTGATGGTTGGCTTGGTAATGGAATAGGCAGTGCAAGATTTGATATACTTGCTGATGTCATGTCAAAGTTTTGGCCAATAAAAATGTTTTTGTAGAGCAACCATAGTTTTATCCACACCAAAATGTCCTATCATCTGACTGTAGTGAGCCTCTCAGATCATCTTTGCATGCTCACTTGAAGGAATACAAAGATGGCCCAGATGGCATAATATTCCATCCTGAATGTGAAAATGAGTGACATTCGTGCATGTACCCAACAACTGATAGGTGGTGGTGAAGTTAGGATCTCATTGATAAAGTTGGGGCCACTCAGATGCCTCATGCCCACATGAATGGAGCACGATGGTGAGTGAAGCCACGGGAGGTCGACTGAGGCAATCAACGACATGATTTAGGCTCCCTGTCTTATACTTGATGTTGAGATGGAATTGTTGCAGGTATGTGGACCATTTATTATGGCGGTCGTTATGCAACTTCCCTTGTGTTTGTATGAATTGCAGAGGCTTGTGATTAGTGTGGATGATTATCTCCTTTCCTAGAATGTAATTTTTCCATTAACGACAGGATTGCACAATCAAATATATTTCCTTGTCATAGGTGGGGTATTTTCGGACGGTATCTGAGAGTGTCTCACTATGGTATGCTATTGGATGACTTTGTTGAGTGAGAAATGCACTTACAACATAGTCATATGTATTAGTATCTATATCTAATGGTTGTTGCAAATCGAGTAAGGAGAGTACTAGAGTTGAGCTCAAGCAATGCTTCAGATAATCCAATGCTCATTATTGTGTCTTCCCCCATGCAAAATTTTCCTTGCCAGCACCCTTGGTCAATTGGCTAAGGGCCCATGAAATATGGGAGAATCCCAACACGAACGTTGATAGAATTTGGTAAGTCCCAAGAAGCTATGAAGCTCGGTTAGTGTGATCGGGGTTGGCCAATCATGGATGAATTGGATCTTAGCTTGATCCACATGTACCAGATGCTTATCAATAATGTATCCCAAGTATTGGACCTAGTTCATTCCAAAGGAGAATTTTTCCAAGTTGGGATATAGCATGTGTTGTTGTAGAGTGCTCAAAACCTGTTGAATATGATGTATGTGATCCTACCAAGTTCTGTTGAAGATGAAGATGTCATCTAGATATACCACCACAAAAGAGTTGGTGAAGGGTCTCAATACATCATCCATCAACCTCATGAAAGTGGTTGGTGCATTTGTTAAGCCGAAGGGCATGACTAGCCATTCAAAGAGACCTTCTTTAGATTTGAACTTTGTCTTCCATACATCAGTCAGTTTAATGGGAACCTGGTGGTAGCTAGAATTCAGGTCAATCTTGCTAAATAAATTTTCCCCTTTGAGTTGGTCAAGAAGGTCATCAATTTGGGGAATTGGGTACCGGATTGTGACTATGATTTTGTTTAATTCTCTGTAATCAATGAAGAGTTGCCAAGTCCCTTCTTTCTTCTTCCCTAGTACAATCAGGCTTCCACAATGGAAGGAGTTGGGTCTGATGTTCCCTTTTTGAAGCAGCTCTTGGATATGACTCTTGATTTCATCATTTTCCATCAGCAAGCGATGATAGAATGGTCCATTAGGTAGAGGTGCATCAAGGGTTAGATCAATTGGATGCTTGACTTGGTAGTAATAATAACAACTGCGAGGTCTAAACTCATACACAACATGTCGTTTCCAAAAATATGGTTGTCCTAAAAGAACATCACAAACATCAAGGGGAGCAATATCACACAATACCTCATCTTTGAAGGTCTTGATGTGGTAGGGAAGATGACACTATCGGTTGGCTCAAAGATCTATTCCTTGGCAAAGCTAGTCTATGGTATAGGGTTGTGGGTGCGGTGTCATCAACAGGTCCAGCCACTTGACAACCTCTTATGAGATCAGGTTCTTCTGACTGCCACTATCAACAATGAAATGAAGGGGGGCCCCCTTTACCCACATATGTGAGTGAAAGAGGCATTCCCCTTCCTCTGGTTCTTCTACTTCACTTGGCTGGACTTTGGTGGTAGTGAAAGTGGCGTTGGGTTCAACATCGATAATCCGCTTCCCTCCTTCTAGATTTTATTCGGAGTCAGAATCTTCCTTCGACTCTGAATCTTTCATCTCGGCCACTAGTGACTGCTTGGAGCGACATTCTTCAGTGTTGTGCCAAGGTGGTTTATGGTATTTACACCACTTTCCCATGTCCTCCTTCAACTTCTCATTACCCTTCTTGTATTGTGGCTTGGACTAGCTATCCTAAGAGTGGCCATATATCCTCTATCCCTTGTTTTGTGGGTTGGGGCTACCTTTTCCCTTCTTTTGCTGTGAGGAGTTGGCATATCCAAACTATTTCCTCTTTTTCTTAAATTTTTGCTCGATCTTCACACCATATCTATAAGCCACACCTAATGATGCGATGTCCAAAAAATCCATTTTTGTTTGAATGTATCTATGTAGACAACTATGGTATTTGAGCACCAGATGTCATTCAGAGTCTTTGATGCCCAATTTGGTGCATAGGGCATGGAAAATATTGGTGAGATATGAGATTGTCTGGTCCCTTTACTGACGCAACGTGGTCCATCCTATGTACTGGTCCTCGTAGCTTCCAACTAGTTAGTACTTTTCTTTAATGGTATCCCTGAAGGAATCCCATGTGGGGGCGACCACAACTATTGCATATTCCTCTATGGAAATTTTCTCAAAGTAAGTATCCCACTAGTCCTTAACATGGGGGACGACCTTGAGGAGAGAAAAAGTAATTTTTTCCCTGATGAAAAAATTGTGGACCAAAAAATACCCTTTGAGTAGATTCAACCATTTATCTATAGCATTTGCATCTAACAGTCCTTCAAATAATCGAATATCAAAATTTACTTGTACCTTGAAGGGGGTTGCATGGTCGCTTTATGAAGATGTGTCTCCTGTGGGCAGCTGCTCAAGGATCTATGCAAAGTTGTCAATCATTTTGTTCCTTTCTCGCGCAAGGTATTTCTTGAGAAACATTTTAAAAGGATTTCTTGCTCCATCATATTTATTTTAATACCCCATGGGTTGTTTTCGGTCTTGACACAAACGATCTTGCAAAGGCTCGAGTGGATCGATTCCCAACTTCTTGTACCCAGATCTTGTCGGGGACATGCACGAAGAAAAATAAATGAAGAGCAAACTGCTCTGATACAACTGATCCAGATTTATGAACGGAATGAAATGAATAATAGACTGAATACAATAACACAAAGATACAAACAACAACACCAAATATCCAGTGAACAATAACTTCTATTGAATAAATAAAATAGGTTGAAACTGTAAAACTACAGAACTAAAAACAACTTGCTCGAATGGTGGTAGCTATCTTTGAGAAGAGATGTGATTGTTACATGCATCCGTCGGAGTAGAATGATTACAATGAGGCTGCAGAGGCCTTTTTAACATTACTCATGAATTCCAAAACCCTAGACATCCAAAAACCTAACACTAGAAGATGAAACGCTAAAACATATGTGGGCCCCAACGGGTAAGCTGGTACCTCAATTTCCTGGGGTCGTAACGATTGCATATGACCTTCATTTTAGGTGTGTGATAGCCCGTTGGAAACATCTTTTCGAGAACTACACATTATGTCATTAAACTCTGACTCTATCTAAAGTTTGACTGTGGCAAGACAAAAAAACATTTCTTAGGGCCCCAAAATGGCCCTAAAAGTACAAAAAGATGTACTGACATGAAAAATTCCAAAATAATCCAGTTGGATTAGGTGGGTGGCCACCAATATCCACTTGGAGGTTGTGTAGGGCTTTAGACAACCCTAGAAGTGTAGAACCCACAATTACAAAGAATTACAGAAGAACGTGTTGAACTAAAAATTGTTTAGAGGAGCTAGTTGGAATAGGTGGGTGCCCACCAATATCCACGTGGATCAAGTACTTTGAGTTCCATTTCCTCACCTTCTTCCAGATCTTTTTTACTTTGTTTATTCATTGTCATTTCTTCATCTAGATATTGAATTGAAAGGTTTATTTTTTGTATATCTTCATCATTTCTTTTGTGGGACTTCAATGTGAGACACAAAGACTAGTTCTGAACCTACTCTGATAGGATCTGCTTCTCCTCCTACTTGTCTAACTGTTCATCCTCAATGATTTCCATTTTTGTGAAGTTGGCACTGGTGCGAGGGTCGTTCAAATTTTTCTATGGCATGGTTTTTCTTAGAATATTTTCTTTTGGCAAGGACCTTTTCAAATCCTTTTGCATCCATGCCTTGTTGATTTTTGGGTTGGTCCACAGAGTTATTTAGAGGGAAATCTAAAATATGTATGTGGACATGACACTTGTTCCACCGAAATGTAATACGTTCATAATAAATTGTTTGAATCCATTTTTTGTCTTAGTATCTGAAGCTGATGGAAGCAAGTATGACCTTCGATATATCAAGGTACACGTAGATCTGAGCATAGGAGGTGTATCTACTTTAGTGAGTAGCATCAATGATTTGGAAAAATGAACCAAGCATATTTCCTATACCTTTGAGGATCTTCAGGTGCCAATATTATTGTAGAAGAGAGCATAGGCAAATCCAGACTGGATTTGCAGTGAAATCTTCTTTATCTGGACTGAAATTCTCTTTCCACATGTGTAAGTATAGGTCAACCGAATAGAACAAATAAGGTCGTCTCTCAAAGACTCTTTCTCTATCTTCAGCCAAATTAAATATAGTTGTAAAGAATCCCTTGGATCCCAATTTGAAGTCAACTTCTCCTTTGGGATTCCAATGCATCTTGATCCACCAGAGGAGGGCACGTTTAGATGGCCACAATCCCATGAATTTGTAGATCATGACATGGTCTTGCATATACTGGATATTGTGTGCCATATCAAGGAGTTGAATTTCATAATGGGGATTTTCCACTGTTTGGGGAATGCAAGTCAACGATCATCTACTCTCGGTGATCTTCGAGTCTTGATCTATCGAGGTCATCACTTTTGGTGGAGGACATAGATCCGTCGGTTTCTCCTCTTCCATGGGGCTTGGGATCTCAACGTTTAGCGGGGATGAGTGGGATTCAAGAGGGAGGAAGAGTGACTACTACCAACAACCACATTTGGGAAGGAGGGGGCAGGGCCACCCCAGTGGTGATTGCCATTAATGGTTTCAGATCTAGGATCGAGGTTCATAGAAGCCTAAGATCATAGCAAAGCGTTCAAATTTACAATTTCCCACCAATATATAAATATACCCTATTTCATAACAAGTTGAATGGCCTATTTAACAAACATTTTAATTATCATTATTAAAATATTTTAATTAAATCTAAAAATTTATATGTAATGTCAAATTTGGACAATTTTTAATATCAAAATCAGAAATTTTCATCCACTACTAGATTTGCTTTTACTTCCTATAGTTACCTATATTTTTTGTCATAAATGCCAAGAAGCCATTTTCTTACGTGGGGAGTCGGGACTCGGTAACAGGCTGCATTGTGAATATGGACTGCAGATTAATGCATTCAAGGGGGCATCGCATTATTCGTGGCCACGTCCGGATGGGTTGCATTACGAGGGGGCATCGCATTATTTTTTATATAATGAACTTTTCTATATAGAGTGCATTTTTTTTTAAATAATTTAAAATTTTAAAATATTCTTATATACATAAGTTTTCTTTTAAATAAATGAAGTCATATTAAACTTAGATACGTTTTCTTCTAAATAAATGAAGTCATATTAAACTTAGATACGTTTTCTTTTAAATAAATGAAGTCATATTAAACTTAGATACGTTTTCTTTTAAATAAATGAAGTCATATTAAACTTAGATTTGAAAATCAAAATATATAATCAATTTACTGGAACATACTATTCTAGCAAGTTTTTATAAAAAGAAATAAACATCTTTTAGATAAATGAAGTCACACTAAAATTAAAATATATAACCAATTTACTGCAACATACTATTTTAGCAAGTTTTTATAAAAATAAATAAACATATTTTAGATAAATGAAGTCACACTAAAATTGAATTTGAAAATCAAAAGATAAATCAAGAGATAAATAAAGTCACACTAAAATTAAATTTGAAAATCAAAATGTATAATCAATTTATTGTAACAAGTTTTTGATATTTATACATCAAAATTAACAATAAATTTGTATAAAACTTATTCCCTAGAATTTTGCTAATAAATTGTCCTAAAATACCCTAAATACTAATAGATCACTTATTTAAAAACTAAAATAAATTTTAATTTATATATAACAATTAAACTAAATATTAATGAATCACTTATTCCAAAAAAAATTAATTTATATATCACAATTAAATTAAATATTAATGGACAATTTATTCCAAAAATAAAATGAAACTTAATTTATATGTCACAATTAAATTATATGTATGATCTATTATCACTTACTGTTTGTATTTCTTTGAAACTAAAATTTAACTCTAATTCTATATTTTGTGTGAATCTTGTCCAAATTTTATCTAAAAATATTTATAAATATATTTAAAAAAAAATTGAAGTAGAAATAATTTTGAATATTATCATAAAAAATAATATATCTAAAATTAAAAGTATTTTTTAAACATATTAATAACGTCATTGTATACTTTGATTTTGAAAATTGAAGTAGAAATCATTTTAAATATTAAGATGAAAAGTTGTATATCTAAAACTAAAAGTATTTTGTAAACATGTTAATAACATCATTGTATACTTTGATCTTATTCCTTCTAATGCAAATTACTCAAAACATTCCAATAATTATTAATAATGATTAATTATAAAACTAAATACTAATAAATTACTTATTCCAAAAATAAAATGAAACTTAATTTATATGTCACAATTAAATTGTATGCATGATCTATTATCACTTACTATTTGTATTTCTTTGAAACTAAAATTTAACTCTAATTCTATATTTTTTGTGTTAATCTTGTCCAAATTTTATCTAAAAATATTTCTAAATATATTCTTAAAACAAAATTAAAGTAGAAGTCATTTTGAATATTACCATGAAAAGTAATATATCTAAGACTAAAAGTATTTTTTTAATATGTTAATAGCATCATCGTATACTTTGATCTTATTTATTCTAATGTAAATTACTCACAACATTCCAATAAATATTAATAATGATTAATTATACAATAATCCTAACTCTTAATTTTTAATTAATTAATGATTTATGAACATGATAATTCGTAAGTGGTAGTGACAATGTTAACTTCCTTCTAGTTTGTTTACCTTAGGTTTTTATGACTTTTATTAATTCTAATTGAACTGTAAACTACTTCAAAGATATTCCAATGGTCTTCTTAACAAAACATATCTAAACTTAAAATGAACATAATGAATGTTATTTTATTTTGTATTTTTTTATTACTTTAACATTAATAAAATCACACCATTTATATCATTTAACTACTATGACATATGAAATAGAGTACAATGGCAAGACACATATAATGAAACACAAATATTTACCATGGAAACCATCTAGGAAATCCAACATTCAATGAAGGAGTGTCCCTTATGTCTTCTTATATTATGGGTATTACAATACTAAATACAAAGCTTTCCAAGATTAATGTGAAGATATGAGGTAATATGTGTAAGACCCTTATTTAATCAAGCATATAAAATTATTAAACCACAAATCAAAATATAAATGAACAACACCAACTGAGTTATAGATTACAAGTCATAATACAACTAAATCGAAAGAAATATACCTAGAAAGTGTCTATTAAAATCTCCTTACTATGAGGATAGCTAACCTCCAACAACATGGTCTCACAACTAGTATAAATATGGGTAACCTGGTCTCGTAACTAGTAGTCATAGAAGTGAATTTTTTTCCAGCTTACACTGTCCAAGGAAAACCCCTAAGTACTTCCCCTCATTTTGATGATGGTACCCAAGATAAACCCTAGAACCTTCACGACACAAGGTCGCTCAAAAACATGACTCAAAGCCATTACAACAATATACTCATTAAGATTTTAACTATCACTTGTGGGGATTGGACATAGGTGGGGAGGATAACAATCGTTCCTCCCAACGACCCATGCTAAACCCAATTAAAATCCATAGTGAAATGATGTACCCTCAAAATATGAATTGTTGAATTTGCACATTGTAGTTGGAAGGCCACAAACTAAACATCACAAGCATAAATATGAGATTTGTAAATGAACAAAGGGCCTTGGGATCTCATAGATTCGTGTTTTATAGTTGAGTCTGTGTAGAATTTAGAGACTATGGTGGTTTTTTGAATGTAAGAAAGCTAAGAGTTGAGCCATTTCCATTGAATAAAAGATAGTTGTGTTCTACATTGATGAGTTATGTAGGTATATTCTATTGCTATGTCGATTTATGTTCAAATCATTTTTTGTGTGTTTGATCATTTCTTCTATGTGAATCTGATTGCATTACTAAACTACATCAAACGGTATTAGAGATAAGGTTATAGCTTTTTGAAGGGAAGAGAAGCATATGACATGCGAGAATATGAATTTTCAAATAGGATATTATAAAGACCATGTTATTGAGGTCATATTCCTTGAGGTAACAGTTCCTGAGGTCATAGTTCTTGAGGTCACAATTCCTTAGGTCATAATTCCTCATGGTCATAGTTCTCGAGGTCAAAGTTCCCAAGGTCATAGTTCTTGAGTTCAAATTTCCTCAGCTCATAGTTCTTGAGTTCAAAGTACCTAAGGTCATAGTTCCTCAGATCAAAATTCCTGAGGTCACATTTTTGCATGTCATAGTTTATGACGTCAAAGTTCGTGAGGTCATAGTTCATAGATCATATATCTAGAGGTCATATTTATTGAGTTCATATTTCTAGAGGTCAAATTTCTCGAGGTCATAAATTGTGAGTTTAATATTCCCAAGGCCATAATTCCAAAGGTCATAGTTCTTGAGGTCATAGTTCCATAGGTCAAAGTTCTTAAGGTCAAAGTTCATGAGGTTAAAGTTCATGGAGGTTCATAGTTCCTAAGGTCATACCTACGAGATCCAATTTCCAAGATAAATGTTCCTAAGGTCATAGTTCCCAAGGTCAATGTTCTCGAGGTCATAGTTTGTGAGGTCATAGTTTGAGAGGTTTGTTGGTGGGTTCCAAAAGTTTCTTTATTACAAAATTAGGGCTTATTGGTTGGTTCCATTCAATCCTCTCTTACTATTTCCTATGAATCTTAACAATTACAACTTAATTCAATGTATTCATAGCACTCAACCTTACATTCGTCTTGTTATAGCATTATTTGACGTCATTATGTCCCTAATGCCCATATGTCCTTTATAATGATCACATGCTTATTTCAAATCATATTGAAAACATATTTTTTTCCACTTACTCATACTTTCCCTTAAAGGAATGTTTGCATACACACATCGTAGCCAAGAGAAAGGTGCATGTACATTGAAAAATCAACAAAAAATAATAAATGCAGGAAAAACATGTGTTCTTGAGTAGGTCTTACAGGTTGCATACACATGTACCTCCCTAAAACTTGTTGCCAACAACCTCAATCAATTCATAAGATTATAAAATCAGACCTAATGTTAGAGAAGGGGAAACTAGGTCATTGACATCCTAATGTTGGAGTAGTTATAGGTGATTGTAAATTTGAAATTTTTATGATATGTTTCTCTCACAAACCCTAATTTATAAGTTATGTCTTACTCCTTGGATTTTATGTCTAAACTTCTTAGTTTTTTCAATCCTTTGCTTGGTAAGGAGTTAGAATCCAAAAGTTTTCCTAAGTGATCCACGATCAGAGGAACCCAAACAACACTTATGAAAAGTGTTGATAGAAAAATATTAGGTACATTTGCAATCTAATGTTATTAATAATAAAATGAAGATATCTCTTCTCAACCCCCCAATGCAATTGTTCTACTTTGATTATTGATTATTGATTTGTATTTTGATGTGTGAATTAACTTCCATAATAAATTAGTTAAATTTAGATATTTCCATACTTGCTTTCTTTAAAACCAATTGCATTGAGAAATGTTCTTGTTTCTTTTTATGGAGATTTCAGAGCTTGGATTGGATTGATGACAAGTATAGTGAAATCAACATTCAAGATACATCTCAAGGAAACCAATGGAATAAGGTACTTTATTTATTCAAATAACAACTAAGTTATTGCAAGTAGTGAAAGTATGATTTTGGGAAATAAGTTTGATATTCTTCAAATTGCTCTGTGATAGTTTAACCCTAGATATTAGAATTTTTTTTATGCAAAATACCTCTACAAATATTTACTTTACAAGTTTCTTACCTCTCACACTTCATTTTTTAATCTACATTGTAACATAAAAATAATACAAATGTACAATTCATAGTAAGACATATTTGGCATTGTCATTTCTTAAATTATAGTACTACAATCTCTTATTTTTTGAATGCTTCCACGATAACCTCCGGTCCTCTCAAGTTTGTAGTTGTTGATAGCCATCTCTTATCTGCTAACAAATAAATGGTACCCTAGAAAATTTACACTCTAGGGACCCTAGGTAAAGAGTATCCCCTAGAAAATATATGTCAAATGCTTCTTTGGATGAAATCTTTGTACAAAATGTATGGATTTTATCCCAGACTTCTTCATTGTGACCTTCCTTGATCCTTATAATAGTCTCAAAGCTAGGAAAGAAAAATGTCAACCCCCCCAATTGAAGACAGTGTTATATGGATTTAAGTAGGCTCCAGTATCCTAGTACAATCAGATAGATGAAAATGTGAGATCATATGGTTTCTAGTGGAATGATTTAAATCCAATTTTTTCTATCTAAAAAGGGCAAACATGCCATTTTTGTTATTTATATTGAATATCTTATTATCATGCAAAGTAGTGCAAATCGTATTGTTGAAGTGAAAGAAAAATGTGTCAAAAGAATTTGAGATGACAAACTTTGGACTTCATTATTTCCTTGGATTAGAGGTGTGGCAAGAGAAGAAAATATTCATCAAGGAACAAAATATGTACAAATTTCTAGATAAGTTTGAAATGTCAAATTGCAAGCTAGTAACAACACACCTTGAGACAATTTTAAAGCTTTGTGTCAATAAAGATCTAAAGAAGGTAGATAAAACTCTTCACACATAATTGGTTTTACTGTAATCTATTTGACTTTAACAAAACCTAAGATTAATGAACCAAATTTCCAAATTTATGGCCTCACCAAGAGTCATTCACTTGAACTTTACAAAATTTTCTTTTAAGTACATTAAAGGAACCTTGGCTTTTGATATTAAATATAATAATTAAAAATTATAATTTCAACGTTTCAACAATAATTTAAATTTAATTTTTGGATATCTATCCAATCTTGGCTTAGGATCCATTTATTGTAATAAAAAGAATCAAGTAACAATTTCCTTATTTTTCACTTTTTGAAGATGTTTCCTTTCAAGAAGAACAAGCAATACCTTTGTTTTAATGTGCTAAAAGTGGGTTGAAAATTGTAAAAAAAATCCTTTCAATCCTAACAAAATGAAGCACATTGAAGTGGGTCACTTTTCACAACTAAAATGCAAACAAAGAAGTCGAATATTTATATTTATCCAATACAAGATTAGAATAGAAGGTGATACTTTTGTCATGTAGTTTTAAAAAGCAAAAGAAATTGAAAAATATAATTAGTGTAAAAGTTGATAATACAATATTTGTTTTTAAATATTGATAAGTAAAATTAAATTTTAAAATTGAAATAAAAAATTAAACTAATTTAGTTAATAAAATTATTAAAATTAAAATCTTGATAAATATACTTTTCATAGAGTTTAAAATAATAAAAAAATTAATTAAACTAATTTAATTAACTAAATTATTGATAAATATGCTCTTTATAACCATATGTTTATATTTATATTTATTGATTACATAATTAATAAGGTATTTGTGATTTTTCTATTCTTCTAAATTAGTCCTATTCATCTTAACCAAAAAAAATATTTCAAAATTGTTGCAATATACATAATTACATTCATATACATAATAGAAAAGATTATAATTATAATTATAATAAACTTATTAACCTAATGATTATATATATGTGTGTGTCAAACCTTTAAAATATTTCTCACATTATAAAAGATTATAATTATAATTATAATAAATTTATTTGTTCTGTAAATAAGCTAGATGAGAATCTTTCTATTCAACAAAAAAAAAAAAGGTACAAAGTGATACATAGACTTGTTAATAGCCTTGCACGCAAGGAACGAGACGATGAGCAATAGACCCCTCAGAAAGAGAATAGGAGAACATTGAAGACTAACCTATGCTAAAAGAGATCCACAAGGAGTACATGGGCATAACAAGATGAAACATTACAGAGACAAGGAGAAAGGGTCGGGTCATTGTGTTGACTAGAGAGGATCCTTTCTACATTTTTTCTTACGAACATCAATCCAACCAGAGGAACAAATAGGCTCAACAACCTTTTCCACCAAATCCGGGTGGTATCAGGAAATGCCAGAGTCTTGAGATGTTGAAGCTAAGGGTGCTTCCTTATCACTATGTGAATTATCCGATTCATAAGGATGTTTTTGAGCCCTTGAGAGCGGGGTTGTGACCATGATCATGTCATTCAATTCATCCTTTTCAGGGGGAGTGTGCATAGGATGAACTGCGAGATTCATAGTCAAAATTTATGAAGCTTCAGAATGTTGTGATGGTGTTTTGGGTCTGCGGTTGGCTGATGTACATTTGTTGGAGATTGTGATGGTGTTGTAGAAGTCTAAGGAGATGGGGTGTCTTTGTGATGCTGCTTGTTGTCAAAAGAAGAGTTCAAGCAACTTTTGCAATTTGTGTGCTCTAGGGGAAGAGAATGGGGTTGGGGATAAAGGACAAGTTGCCTGAAGGTGCCTTGTTTGCTGACATGAGCGACACTTGAAGGAAGTATTCTCATAATCGACCAGATGCGTGAAGGGATCATCCTCAGTGCAATCTATAAGAATCATATCCAGTAGCCCTTGAATGAGGTCGATTTCAACGCATATGTGAGCGAAGGTGACAAAGCCTTTCGTTATCCAGTCTGTGTCAATCTTGATAAACCTACCCAACACATTTTCCACGGTAGGTAAAAAACATGGAGTATAAAAATGCAAAGGTAAATTAGGGAGTCTTACCCATACTAGTGTAGTCATAGGAGTCATAGCCAATGGGTTGAAATCAGGGAACCATCTTTGCATGGAAAGACCAGATCTACCCCAGAACCATGGACGTTGCTCCAGAGTGCGTTGGTAGTTCGCCTATGTGGAAAATTTAACAATGAATAGCCCTTTGGAGCAAAAGAACAATTCATGACATGACAACTAGGTCTTATTTACCCATTCTCTTAACGCAGAAGCTGAGGGCCATAGTCCATTGAAACGACAGATGAGGGTTTTTTTTCTGGTAGATAAACACAAAACCATAGACATGGGCATCTTCGACCTCTGTTGTTGGAGGTTCTGTGAACTGCTCCACAATGAAGGGAGAGCCAAAAAGCTCCTTTGCTCAACCTTGGACCCCAAAGGAGCAGAAATCCCTGTTTTCCCTGTGTGCTTGTAAGAGTCTCGTTTAATGGCCTCATTTAATGGAGGATGGTGCTCCTCCACGGCCTTCATCATCATTATAATAAACTTATTAACCTAATGATTAAACATAATTACTTCATACATATGTCAGTCAAACCTTTAAAATCTCTCTCTTTATAAACTTGACTCTATATATATATATATATATGCAAATTCAGGAATTATATATATATAGATATTTTTTTAAAGTCAAATAATAGCCTTGATCTTGTATTGCTGATCTGTATACACAGTTTGTACGGATAAAGACGGAATGCCTAAGTATGAGATTGTATAAGGTTGCATAATCTATCTTTTCATTTAATTTGATTATGAAGGATATTACTAGATTGTCTAAACCGGACCAGGATGAGGCGAAGCTCACTCTTGTTAGCAAATCTTATTCTTGGAGGTTCGGATTAAGATAATTTGGCAACAACTTTTTGATGCGAAGCCCTGCAACTATATATTTATTTTAAAACAAACTTATTATTTAAATATCAATACGAATAATTAGTTACCCGAGCAATTAACATGCTTACTCAAACAATTATCTGTGAGAATTTTTCAAAAGGAAAATCTCCCAATGGGATTGTGCGCCACTAAGTTTCAGCCATAGAGAGATAAATTGCTCTTGATTAGCATCGAAATGTGGTTGTTGTTTCTGGGAACTCCATACGATTATTTGAAAACATTTTGTGCCTCAGAGTTAGCACTATTCCCGATTGTCTACACCCCGATCAAAAAGTCTGAAATGCAAAGGCCCACAACTAGAATCGAAATGCAGACATGGATACGCTAAAAACTAATTTACGCTATCACACAGGTTTCAGGGACATATGCCCTTCTGCAGGATAATTTGTATGGTGTGCACAACAGCCTAAGAATAACACCCACGGAGATCAGCCCAGCCAGATTTCATTCCTCCTCAATGAATTGCTGTCCAGACTTGAGAGAGCCGAGTCGCTAATTAAACTTTTCATGTCGGAGATAACTCATGTAAAATCGCTGGTAGAGAAGATCAAAAGTAGAAAATGCAGAGATCACTCTGAAATGCACAGTGTTATTTTGAAACATTAGGAATGAAAAAAACTCAGGCAAATAATCCACTTAGAGGTAAAGGACAAAACATTTCAGGTAAAGAGGAAAATTGGCTAAAATATTGGCCCTCCAACGATGCAAGGAAAAGACAATTCTATTACACATTAGATCTCAGAGAAGGAGCTAGTAGAGAGAAAGTAATTGATGACTTGCATGAAGAGGAGAACTGCTAGTAGAAGTTAGATGAAGGAATAATTTCCACATGTAATTGAAAAGAATTGAGGGTTTCTCAACTTGGTTTTGATTGTTTTTGGGAAATTCTAAACTAGATCATTGAATTTGAGTAGGAAGGGGTTCTATGGCAGAGGATAAGATTTGGTGCTATATCTAAAGATAAAGAAATAGATGAGGGACAATGGGTATGGAACAAAGGGGAAGGAACTACAAGGAAGTGAATTTGAGTAGGAAGGGGTTCTAAGATGGGACAATGGGTATGGAACAAAGGGGAAGGAACTACAAGGAAACCCCATTTAGAGGAGGTTTTAGTGTTATAAGATTGAGAAATTTTGTCCAAAAACCTTTTCTTTTGATAATGAAGGTTTTTCTTTTGATAATGAAGGTTTTAAGAGATGTTTAACATAACATAAAATTATTGATAGCCAAAGGTTTTAACGGTCCTTTTATTGTAGGCTTTAAACAATAAGGAAGATTGATGCACAACTTTTAATATGCACTAACATTTATTGTATATTTTAAGAACATCAATGCATATTACATAGTTTTGAAATCTGTGTTGGGTAATATACATTTTTTTAAGGAAGATTGATGAACAACTTTTAATATGCACTAACATTTATTGTATATTTTAAGAACATCAATGCATATTATATAGTTTTGAAATCTTAATTGGGTAATATACATTTTTAAAGGATCAACGTGTTATATATAATGATGGAGTAGTAGTGTTTTCAATGTGAAGTATTGGTAATGGTAATGAAAACAATAATTGAAATGGTAATGGGATCGTTGAAAGGAATGGTGTTGTTGTAATTTAAAGCATTGATACTCTTATTATAGCTATTAGCATAAATGTGTTAATGCATTATTGCATGGGTACATAAGAATAATTGAAACACATAGGTGTATAAATATGTATGAAATACCTTGTTTATTTTATATGAAATCAATGAACCAATATGATATGTTTTAGTGTTAAATTTTTATGTGTTGTGGGTAGACAAATGTAGCTTCTTCTTTTTTTAAATAAAATTTCAATTACACTTCAAAAATCAAATATTTTTTATAATAATATTGATTTTCATATTTCAATTAATGTGCTTGGATATAATCATTGCATTAATATAATGTATCATCTAAAATATATAGCTCCATTGTAATAATGTAAATCATCGATATGTAAATCATTGTATCATAACATTTTATGATACATGAGACTACAATAAAATAAGAAACTCATTTTATTATATAGGAATACGAGACCTTTCATCATACAAAATGGGACAACATAAATGTCCATGATAATAAAAAATTCTATAAATAATTTTACAATTATTTGTACCTCATAGTCATATCAATTGAAACAGTATGTCCACATTAAAAAAATGTCTAACTTTTAGAGAGTAACATTCAAAAATATAAAGTGTATAATATTCAATTATATTGATCATTATTAGACTCCTAAATTGTTATTGCTATGTTTTCTTGACTCATTTCTTAATCACTTGCAAGGGACATTGTAGTTGGATCATTGGCAATGTTTTGTTGAGTAGCTTGATTTTTCTCAGTGTCTTCATGCTTCATCTACAAACATAGAAATAAAATGTAATGAATATATCTACATTTATAGTATAATATACATGATTGAATAAATTGAAAAGAATATCATAGTAGTGACTGATTCATATGCAATGCACCTTCTTCCAAATCCATGCTTCATTACATTTCAACATCTTTTTTGCTAGATCCACTCCATACTTTGTTCCCTATGAGCTTTATACGCCATGAAAAAGTATATATATAATTAAAGGTTTCTTGTTTTTCAATTGCTTATAAAATAAGGGAAGTCAAAAAACATAGCTACATAGAATTATTTAATTAACCCTTGTTATTCCAACATATATTCATAACCCATGCATAATCCAATGTCAATCAATTGTTTAGACAAAAAAAAATTGTGTTAGTACTAGGTAGAAAACATTTGTGGATGGTTGTAAACTAATGAAGATATAAACATTGCAATAAATATAAATTGATAAGGAAAATATAAATTCTCATAAAATTTGTGGTGAACTCGTTTCTTCCTTGTCGCCCTATCTTATGTGTTGAATGGGTTCCATTTTGTTTTCTTGTCTATAACAACAAGATAATTAAAAATTATTTTTTCACTTGATAATTAAAATCTCATTAAACAATAAAAAACAATGATTATATATATCTAATTCACATTGTTGTTGTGATATCTACTCCTATGAGTCAATTATTCTTACTTATTGGACCACCTCCTTGTACACCTTATTGGACATGACTATTGTCATGATTTGAATATCATCTTGT
Organism: Picea engelmannii; assembly: GCA_009831015.1. NCBI lineage: Eukaryota > Viridiplantae > Streptophyta > Pinopsida > Pinales > Pinaceae > Picea > Picea engelmannii. Next base: position 231,063 of record ML792645.1, on the reverse strand, counting down.
GTGACATATTCATTTTTCTTAATATTTCTAAAACATGAATAATGCAATATCCTAATAAGATAAAATTGGTTTGGTACTTATAATTGACATGTCCTTAAATTTGAATACGGAGGTCTAAGGAAACCTATATCTGTGTGGAATTGTGCATAGTTATGATGTTTTATGTCTAGTTCTTTGACACATATTTTATTTTGAAACTGATCATTAGTTCTAAGTGGTGAATTTACAATCCATAAGAATAACACTTCTCTGAATCAAGAGTTCCTTTCATCATTGAAATGTATAAAGCAAAAATTACATGAAACCCTTTCATGTCAATAAGGTGTTTTCAGTTTAAAATTTAATCGTGCAATTTATCATAAATACCTACTTGAAATTGAATAAGGAGGTCATTTCCATTCAATGTCAAAATGATTATAATCAAATTGTATATCCATGCCAGGAATGTGCACCAATCCATGCAAAGGTGTCTCTTTCTCATATTAGGTTTATGATTGGTTTTAGGGTCAAGGAACAACTCGATGTTTTTTTTTTCTTATATTTGTTTTTTTAACCTCTTCCTTAATGCCAATTGAGCAGTACTCTTCCATATTGGACCTATATTCAAATATATTAGAAACGTTTCCATGGGAATGGTCCATGGAAGCAATGATGGTGTCAAATGAAGTGGATAATAAAATATTGGATGACTTTATTGTCTTCCTAATCTCCCCAATTAGGTTTTTAAGTTCATTTATACATTTATTAATTTCATTGTATGCATATTCTAGGGATTTCGGGTTTGGGTTTTCATCAGGATTTTCCTCCATGGTGATGGAATAACATTTTTTTAAACAACAACATTTTTTTTAAAATATGTGAATTTCTAAAATTATAAAATGACATCTAAAATCAAATATACTTGGAAACATGAGCTCTCAACAAAATGTTGAGTGCTAATGATGCTAATGTGCAAGGCCCTTTATTTTCCTATCTATTTTGGCCTAGATGATGAAGCGTTATTGGATTGGTGGAGGATAAATCGCCATGGTTGGTAAGAAATGAATATAAAGGGAGACACAATTTTTAAAGTATATACATACAAGGACACACATTCCTATTCAATGCACACTAAGAAATACACGTGCATTCTTAATACATGCACATTATTTTTTAAAAGATACACATAGGATCTTATAATCCATGATGTACTAGCATGTGTGGAGTTTTTGACAGGGATGAGGTTTTTAAAAACAATAGTGCATGTGTATTCTTATACTGCACACATTTTCTTAAAAATTCTAGTGAGTATGATTTCCTATTGCAATGATAAAGGGAACCATGTTTGTGTGCCTACCCATAAACACAACCTAGGTAAGATAGAAACCATCAAAAATTTTCATTTTATCATCACTAAGATAACCAAACTCTATCAACGTACACAATTTTGACCCGATTAACCATAAATCTCAACTAACAATTTTAATAAAATTTCTCTACATAACCACTCACAAATCGCGAATTCTACAAGTAATAAATGTACACAAACATCAAACTCTAAATATCTAAATATGGATTGATTTATGCCTTTATGTACATGTCACCACATACTAAGGCTTTTTTCAAGTTATTTAATTTTGTAAAATATTATATATTTATATGTATAAGTGGTTAGACCCTTCTCTTTAGAAAGTAGGGTAAGTCTCGCCCCATGTTCAATGGGGTGGGAATTGAAATAAAATCTTAAATCATGATTTTTAAAAAGTATAGTGAAAATATCATCTTCATTAATATGAAATAATCTTTAATGAGATAAAAATGATAATGAAGATAACAAAATTTAATTGTGTACTTTCTTAGGGATTTGTAGAAGTAGTTAAATCATACTCCTTGGAAAGTAAGTGATAACTTCATCTCTGTTTATATGAAGATGGGTAAAAATAAAAATATATAGTTGTGCATCCATCTTCAACCCCACCTTAAATCATAGTTCCTACATAGTGTTGGCACAGGGGCAGACCCAGGATTCAACGCTACAACAACGCACCAACAAAACCCTAACTATCGGTCCTTTCAGAAACACCTGCGAAGCAGATGAAGTTTCACCCGAGGTAGAGGCAAGGGTGGTTGCAGGACTCAGATGTCTACAACCTTAGCTAGGATATAGATCTATGATTGTAATACTTAACAAAGCACTTAGCACCAATAGTTCATCAATATTTAGCCATTATCTACTCCACAGATAAAATAGAGCATCACATCATTCATTCAGATCTGATGTATCTAAGCACTCATCATAGAGAAGTAGGTTAGATATAACATATTCAGGTGCTAGTGCATTCATACAAGTTAGATCTAACATCCATATACATTATTAGCACAAAGAATAAACATATCTATCTATATATATCAAAGCACTTAACAAGTAAGGACATAAACACATCAACACATTGCACAAAGCAAAGCAACACAACATATATGTGGTTCACCCCCACCCTGGGGCTACATCCACCAACTCTTCTTCTTTATTGTCTTTGTCAAGCTTCTTACAGGCACATAGCATCAAAATCATACTCCGCAGAAGACATGATATCTGCGTGCACTCCACCAGATCCTCCTTCTTCGAGCTAGGGTAAAGCACCAATCCTTCTTACAATTACTTGCACGTAGCTCTCCAAGTCTCACACAATATGCACATAGCACTTTATAATCTTGATCACACAGATCCAACTCTAACACTTAGCTATTCCTTATGACATCTTCTCATTACATTACATAGTCTTCTATATATAATTTACAAAATAGGCCTGAGCATGGGTAAACCCATGGGCCGACATCCCCATACCCGTTACATAATCCCAAATCCCAAAAAGGACCCAAAAAGGGTCGAGATCCCGTGATCTCTGCTTTTTCTTGTGCTCCTCCTTCAACAGGCTATCGAAGTCCCAAAATAGGTCAACTTCACCAAGGATCTCCCAAAACTTGGTCAAGGGCGAATAGGCCCCCAACACTCACCTATGACTTGTCCCGAGTCACTTTGATATGGGTAGTTCTACTTTGAAAGCCTCAAGTTTGGCTCGATCTACTTCGACTTGTTGTTGTGCCATGACCTCTTGTGCAACAAAATCTTGGATGACTACCTCATTCATAGGTCCCTCTAGGCATTGTTCAGCTACAGTGACAACCTGCTCCAGTTCTGCTCCTCGTCCTTCGACCTCTGTGAACAATTGGTAGGCCTTATCTTGTACAGGTTGGAGCCTTTGAGTTACTTCCATAATGTTTATATTGTTCCCAATGGCTATATTGATTCACCCTGGCAAAGTGCCATGTGACGCTCTTCTGTTATCCCGATGAAGTTCCAATTTTGCAAATTTTTCCTTTGCGAAGTTCCCTCTGGAACCTTCTGTAACTTGTCGATCTTAGTGATCTTATTACTTATATTTCTAGCTTTCTTTCTAGTGAGCTTCGTCTCGGTATGTCTTTTTTCATTCTGATTCTTATCTTCTTTTGGCATAGTTATTTTGCAATGTTGAGATTCTTTCCTAAGATTCGAGGGTGATACTTTTTCTTTATCTGGAACAGGTACTTCAATATTTTGTGGGTCATCTAGTGTTCTTGCAACTTCGATATCTGGCTCACTGGTTTTAAATAACTTCGATCCGTTCTTCTATTCTTCAATTAAGTGTGTGATCCTTCTAATCATGAAATCTTTTAACTCTTTCTTCTTCTGCTCTAAAACTTCTTCTTCTTCTTGCCTTCTGGCCTGATCTCTTTCAATCCAAGGTTTTCCTAGTAACATGGTAAATGGGGTGTTGTTCTCAATAAATTTAATAATCTCAAAATCTTCCTCTGTCGAAGTCCCATTTGAATTCATAGGTATCTCGGTGAGCTTTCCACATAGGTTTATTAGCTTTCCTTTGAATAGTCCTATTCCTCCTAATGAAGGAATCACAAGAGACCTTCCTATAGCTTCCCAAGTTTTCTTTGTCATGATATTCACTTGTGTTTCTTGATCTAGAACACAGTCAATGTCGAAGTCTCCTATTCTTTCTTCAAGGCATTCTTTTTCTTTGAATACCTCTGATAAACTGACATGTCGGTGATCATTCAGGGTGTCTTTCATTTGTAGCAATACCCTCTCTGATTCTTTCTAGGGTTCTGCCATAATCGTAGTTTATGGATCTGTCTTAGGGTCTTCTTGTCTCATGTTCATTTCTACAAGCTTAGCAATCAGTCTAGGGCAATCCAATACTTCATGGTCCATAGCTTTGCAACAAAGACAACTAGGTCTTCTCCCAGGGAATTCCTTAACAAGATGTCATGGTTCTCTGCAACTGTGACAGAGGGTTAATCCTCTCTTTATTTTAAATGATTCCCAACTCTTTCTATACTGCGCGCTAGGGTCATAGTAGCTAACCTGCAAACATTTCTTTCTAGGATCCTGCATCTAATGGTTAGTCCAAACATTCTTTCTATGCATAGGTATAACATATTTTTCACTATTATTATCAGATCTACTCATATAAAATTTTCTTTCATCTATTAATTCCCTAATTTTCAAGCTAGGACAGAATCTATCAAACACACCTAGATTCATACTTTTGAAACAAAATTTCCACTTATATTACTTCTACAAAGCATGAAGCTTTCAGATCTAGAAATTTTTCAATATTCTTACCTTTATTAGAGCACAAAGCTTGCAGATCTTACCTCTTTTGATAAACAATTCTCACTTTTACCTTTCTCAGAGCACAAAGCTTTTAGATATTACCTCTTTTAATAAAAAATTCTCACTTTTGCCTTTCTTAGAGCACAAAGATTCCTGATCTTACATCTTTTATTCATATCAAACTTATTTTCCTTAGCACAAAGCTTCTCAAACTAAGTAGAGTACTGCGCACTAGAGTGACAAATCTACGCATAGAGCTTTCACAATTTCAGGTCGGATCTTTTTCACAAAGCTTCTTCTTCCTTAGTTCCCAACAATCACAGTTTCAGTTCCCAGCAACGAAACCATTTGTTGGCATAAGGGCAGACCCAGGGTTCAACGCTACAACAACACATCAACAAAACCCTAACTACCAACCCTTTTGGCAACACCTGCGAATCATATGAAGTCTCACCTGAGGTAGAGGTAGAGGCAGGGGTGGTTGAAGGACTCAGGTGTCTGCAACCTTAGTTGGGACATAGATCTGTGATTCTAATACTTAAGAGATCACTTAGCACTGACATTTCATCAATATTTAACCATTATCTACTCCGCAGATAAAACAGAGCATCACATCATTCATTCAGATCTGATGTATTTAAGAACTTATCATAGAGAAGTAGGTTAGATCTAACAGATTCAGGTACTAACACATTCATACAAGTCAGATCTAACATCCATATACATTATTAGCACAAAGTATAAACAGATCTATCTATCTATATCAAAGAAATTAGCAAGTAAGGATATAAACACATCAACACATTGCACAAAGTAGAGCAACACAACATGTATGTGGTTCACCCCCACCCCGCGGCTACACCCACCAACTCTTCTTCTTTATTCTCTTTGTCAATCTTCTTATAGGCACATAACATCAAAATCCTACTCCGCAGAAGACAAGAGATCTGCGCGCACTCCGTCAGATCCTCCTTCTTCAAGATAGGGTAAAGCACCAAGCCTTCTTACAATTACTTGCACGTATCTCTACATGTCTCACACAGTATGCACATAGCACTTTATAATCTTGATCACAGAGATCCAACTCTAGCACTTAGTTATTCCTTATGAACTATTCTCATTACATCACCTAGTCTTCTATATATACTTTAGAAAATAGGCTTAAGCATGGGTAAACCCATCGACTGACATCCCCATACCCGTTACATAATCCCAAATCCCAAAAAGGGTCGAGATCCCGCAATTTATGCTTCGTGTTGTCCTCTTCCTTCGATAGGCCGTCGAAGTCCCAAAATAGATCAACTTGACCAAGGATCTCCCAAAACTTGGTCAAGGGCCAACACCTAGAAATACTAAAAGCGTCATAGAGTAAAATATAAGGTTGTGAGTGAAAGCTAATGATGGGCTCTCATGATGCATTAGTGGCAATGAAAACATGGAAAAACAACAATATGTTAACTTGGAGAGATTATTCAACGTAATTTTACAACGAATTTGAATATGGTGTAAAAATATGAAACAAAGTAAATTGAATTAGCTTTCGAAATATACAATTTTTATTCATAGAAATTGTGATAACTATGCGAAATTGGATTGTTTGAGAACAATGGTATGCCATTTTTCTATTAAAATATAAGGTATATGTCTATGTTCGTGTAGGTGTTCAATACCTTAATGATGGAATTTACTTCCAAAAAATTGTATAATTGTAGAGAACTCATTGTTCTAGTGCAGTGTATTTTTTCAAAATTTCTGATATATATATATATACATATATTGTAAGTTAGAAGGATGTATTAAATCTTTATGGTGTCAAAAAATTATAGCTGTCAGGGTAAACAGTGGGACAATGGCTTCATCACCCACATGGGAAACCAATGCTGCCACTTGTCTAAACAGTTCACAATTGCAGAAAAAGGAGAAAAAAGTTGTTCTATGACATATTGTTGTTATAAGACTAGAAACTAAGGTGCCTTGCAGGGCTAGAGCCAAGAGAAGTAATCCATCTAAAGACATAAAAAAACGAAGAAAACCTGTAAAATCCATTTTCATCTGGAGCTTGGGCCTGACTTTTGTTCCCTCTGGGGATCATGCGCAATGTCTGGGGCTGAATTCCCTCTGTCTAGAGTGGTGTGAAGGAGAGATAATATGAGAGTCTCCAAGCACTCCTCACAACAATCATGAAGTCCATCTCTAATCAACATGTTTTCCATGTCATGCTTAACTTCGAAGACTGAGTTATGGATGTTTTCCAAAGAATTATGTACGTCCATAAACCCATCGCACCAAGCATAGGAAGGTTGTGGCGGAGGAGAAAGAGGGGATAGAAGAGAAGGTGAACATGGTGGTGGTACTGTGGAGGAAGTGTGGGGGGAGGCGAAAAAAGTGTGGGGGGAGGTGGAAGAAGTGGGGGGGGAGGCGAAAGAAGTGAAGGGAGAGGCGGTCGGGATAGGGAGAGTGGACAAAGAAGGAAGACGAGAGGGAGGCTGGTGTATGGGCAACGCTTCTGATCTGATCTCAGGTGTGAAGCCTAGTGAATTACCCATGAAGTCAAACCACTCCACTCTGCAATCCCACACGAAGGAAAGAGGAGGGAGATCCAGGGTCAAGGAATGATCTTTAGGTGAAGGAAATACTAGAGTGTTTTGTTGTCCTCTCCCTCAAGAGATATACCACGCAACCCCTCTCTTGGATTTTCCCATTTTCCTTGGCATCGAGAAGAAACACAAGAGAAGAGGGATTGAAATGAATTTAAGGAGAGTTGTGTTAAGAAAAAAATACTTGCGAACATAAATACCACAAGATTAAGAGAAAAATACAGAAAACCACAACTTTATTATAGAAACCCTTGAGGTAGGGAAGCACCATACAATGGATCCTATTACGGAAGAGATCTTCTCTTGTTCACTTGCCTCTTCGAGGGAGTATCCTCCTATTGAGATATCGCTCCACAATAAAATAATTCTCTTCATATCCCATTACATTGCTTGAACCCCATTATATAGTGCTACCATCACCTAAGAAAATTCTAGAGGAGGAATCTTCTAGAATTAGAACCTTCTAAGAAGTCCTCTTACATTTATTATATCTAATTACCCATTTATTATATCTAACTACCATGGTGGGCCTTATTTAATAATATAGTGGATCTATTCCACCTTACATTGAATGGCCTCCACTATTATAACTATGGGTCCTCTTTGCGCCCCCACTACCTCTCTAGCTACCTTACATTCCACCCCCCTTATGAAAGTTTTGTCCTCAACGCTTGATGTACAACCATATACCAAGGTCCCATGGATAAATGTAAGGTAGCTAGAGAGGTAGTGGTGGGGGGCAGAGGGCCCATAGTGATAATAGTGGAGTCCATTAAATGTAAGGTGGACTAGGTCCACTACATTATTAAATAAGGCCCACTATGGTCGTTAGATATAATAAGTTGGTAGTTAGATATAATAAATGTAAGAGGACTTCTTAGAAGATTCTATTTATAGAAGATTCATCCTTTAGAATGTTCTTAGGTGATGGTAGTAATATATAAAGGGGTTCAAACAATGTAATGGGATATGAAGAGAAATATTGTATTTGGAGCGGTATTCCAATAGGAGGATGCCCCCTCGAAGAGGCAAGTGAACAGGAGAGGATCCCTTCCATAATAGCATCCATTGTATGGTGTTTCCCTACCTCAAGGGTTTGATAGTAATAAATGAGACTTTTCATATTGTTCTTGTATATCTGTTGTGGTGATTTTGTATTCATTATTTGGTTATTAAAAAGTGGTATCAGAGCACTTTCCTTGGCAGACATTGTGGACAAATATTTTTTATTCTTGTAGATTTTTTTTCAGAGAAGAAAATACAGGGCCACGACATTTCAGAAATTTTCGTTATATTTTTGTGAAAAATTTATAGAAATATGTTGTATTTTTGACTTTCTCTAATAAAAACACACAATTTGAAAAAAAAATCATCTGAAACGGAGTCCGGGAAGTCAAGATATTGAAGTTTTAAAATTTGCAATTTTCAGGGTTTTTTCCGCGGACAAAAATGCGATTTTATTTTATTTATGTAGCAGATGGAGACCGAATTTTCCCAAAAAAATTACAAATCTGAGTTCCTCTCACAATTTCACCCAATTTCAAAAAAAAATCAGTCAAAACAGAGTCCAGGAAGTGAAGTTATGAGCATTTTAAATTCAATAGGTTTTTAGGGTTTTTCCAGAAAAAACCGCGATTTTCTGTCGTAACTTATTGTTCGATTTTTTGAGTTTTTTCATGAAGACTATAGGACCGAAGAGTTCATAGGGTGCTCATATGGCTATTTCCTCTCAAAACATTAAATAAATTCTACAGATTACTCAAGCATTCAAAGCCCAATCGTTTGACACATTGAATGTCAGATTGGATGGCCTCATAGACGGCCTCAATGATAGTTTTCATAGTATTCAAGATTCATTGGATAACATGCAGGATACATTTCTTATGGTGGACCTTAGGGATGAATATGATCAAGAAATATATGCTTGTTATGATTTTTAGGCCGATTGCAATGACTGGTATATGGATAGTTGTCATTTCTGGGATGCAACCACTTCCATATTTTATTTGATGACTCTACTGCACCTTCTATAGAGAACATCAATGTCCCATATAGGAGCTAGTTACCAATGTCCAGCCTGCATATTATACAATGGTATTGTTCCTTTCATATTCATATTTGATCACCTCCCACTATGTGGATGGATATTCTTATTTGGATCCACATGACAGGTGTCAGTATTGAGAGCATCATTTTCAGTTGGTTATTGGGTGTCGATATCTTCCATGTGGGGTTCACATGAGGAATTGGACATGGGACCTTGGTTTACAATGGCGGTTGCAATACTTCAACATGGTGGCTTCCATTTCTCAATGGGACCCTGGTTCTCTAGTATACTTCAGCACTATGGTCCACACTTATCCATGGGATCATGGTATATGGTTGTACATCAAGCATTGAGGACAATGCTTTCATAAGGGGGATGGATTGTAAGGTAGCTAGAGAGGTAGTTGGGGGGGGTTCAGAGGGCCCATAGTGATAATAGTGGAGTCTATTCAATGCAAGGTGGATTAGGTCCACTATATTATTAAATAAGGCTCACTATGGTAGTTAGATATAATAAATTGGTAGTTAGATATAATAAATGTAAGAGGAATTCTTAGAAGGTTCTATTTCTAGAAGATTCCTCCTCTAGAATTTTCTTAGGTGATGGTAGTACTATATAAAGGGGTTCAAGCAATGTAATGGGATATGAAAAGAAATATTGTATTTGGAGCGGTAGCTCAATAGGAGGATGCCCCCTCGAAGAAGCAAGTGAATAGGAGAGGATCCTTTCCCTAATAGGATCCATTGTATGGTGTTGCCCTACCTCAAGGGTTTGATAGTAATAAAGGAGACTTTGCATATTGTTCTTGTATATCTGTTGTGGTGATTTTGTATTCAGTCTTTGGTTCTTAACAAGTTGACATGAACTAGAGATGAAGAAAATCAGGGTTCAAGCTGCAAGGATCTAGGGTCAAGGTATGAGGATGAGATGAAGAACTAACATGCACAAAATAAAACCCAACGATCCACAGCTTGTGATGGGACTAGTTGGGAGGCCAACCCATCACATTAAGTTCATCTTCATCCTAGAGTTCCATCACCATAACGAGGTCTGTGCAAGGGCAGTAGTGGGGGTATGCTGCCCTGAGAAATGAATGCTAGGATTTAAATGAAAGCATAGGAGGGTGGGAGGGCAGTGTGCGGGGGTGAGGAATTGTGTTGAATGAGGATCTAGGGTCGAGGTATGAGAATGAGATGAAGAACTAACATGAACAAAATAAAACCCAACGATCCACAGCTTGTGATGGGACTAGTTGGGAGGCCAACCCATCATATTAAGTTCATCTGCATCCTAGAGTGCCATTTCCATAACAAGGTCTGTGCAAGGACAGTAGTGGGGGTACGCTGCCCTGAG
>ML792645.1:196645-210863 GCA_009831015.1 Picea engelmannii | reverse complement strand
TATTTTTCCTCAAACCTAATGTACCTCTTTATTTTAAAACTTTTAAAACTTTTTAAAACTTTTTAATACTCTCCCTCAAGACTAGGGTTTCTTCATTAATTTAACAAACTTAAAATTAATATTTTTTACTAAAGGGTTTCTTCGTTAATTAACAAACTTAAAATTAATATTATTTTTTCCAAAACCTATGGTCAACCTTTCAGTCAACCCTAGTTTTAGCCTTTTTAACCTATAATAATAAGTTTAACCTTAATAATTTTGAACCTTATTCTAGCATTTAATTATTAATAATTTAAACCTAAAACTAAGCTTACAACCAACTTAAAACTAATATTATTTCCCTCAAACCTAGGTGTTACCTCTTTGACAAAGACTGAAGATTTTATGAACTCCCTATATTCTAGGGTTTCTTCACTTTTTAACCTTAATCTAACCCTTAATAAACTTAAAATTATTATTATTTCTACCAAAACCTAATTTTCTCCTAAAACTAGGGTTTCACTCAACCAAGCGTATTTCCTTCACCCGCCTCGTCACTATTTAATGAAGGCTCTTCTCTTACTATTTTCCCAGACTTTTTTGTCCTGATGATGGATCCTGCTATGGATCCGAAACGTCGACGACAAGATGTCATCAACACTGTGGATTTTCCGACTATTTCTGAACTTAATTCTCACCACAGAAATTTAAATGAACATATTATACATTGTTTTATATTTAGAGTACTACATGTATTATTGCATTATATACTTTCTATTTTGGACATTTCTTATGTGAGTGAACTTTTGTTCATCTCATTTGGTATCAAAGTGAGTTTGATCTCGGATTTTGGTCACGCTCTTAACGGAGCCATTCTAATCTAGATTTTGGCCACATAAATTATCATATTTTCTTTGATTCAGGTATTTGACCAAGACTTAGTAGTTGGCCATTTAAAGTTAATAATTCTGCTACATATACGATAAAAAAATAAAAAATTAAAAAAAGTCAATTTTCATTGAAGAAAAAAGTTGTTTTCGCTACATGCGAGAAGACTATCTACTACAAGTTGAAGAAGAAAAAGAAGAAGTTGAAAATAAGAGGAGTGCACAACGTCCGTATAAATTGACACCAGTCGTACGGAATCCACCAGTCGTATGTCTTAGCACTAGAAGTTATTCTTAGACTATTTTAAGAACAATCCTAATACCCATCAGGAGTTGAAAAATTATATCAATTTAAATTGGGTGGATCAACAAGAAATAACAAGAAGAAGGACAATAGTTTGAATGTAGATCAATGATCTACCATTGGACATGGAGTCAAAACCACTCTGCAGATTGACGACAATCAAGATAAATATTAGGTTAAGAGTTTACATGATGATTATTAGAAGAAAGGAAAGTGAAAAAAATAAGAATGTCTACTAAATAGAGATCCTCTCTGTAGAATAGATTGAAAAAAAACTTGAATAGAAATGATAATTAACATGCCATATACAACAGATCCTTTGTTGCTCAGGGATCCATTAATCAAAGGAATCCTTTGATCCTCAAAACATGCACTATATTCAATCAAGAAGATAACAAAATAAACAGGAAAACAAATATTACAATCTGATAAAAAAATCTCATGAATATTTAATGGTAGAAATGTTGAGTACAAATAGGCCCTCGGGTTTACAAATGAGCATCTAAATTGCTATTCCAGATCTCCCTTGCCTTGGATCATGAATCCAACCATTTCCTTATCAAAATCCACTTCATATATAGTGAATGATCTCTCTCTACAATAAAGAGGTTGAAACCAAGGAACTATATAGGATCCTCCTCCATTTAGGAGTCCATTACAAAAGATTCCAACAAAAACATAACAAATGCCTATTTTTTAAGATCTTGTCTATTGTGATAAATTCCTTTTCAAACATGTCATGCTTCTTGATCTGGAGATGGAACACATGTACATCATTTCCAACTAACTCCTAGGAAACCATTCGAACCTTCCCTGAAAACTGGCATCCCTCCCATAACTCGGATTTATCAAACTGTTAGAGTTTGCAGCGCCTTCAACAACATGCACTGTGAACTTTCATGTAGGTGATGCTTTTTACTTTTCTCCCAAATTACAAACTAGGTTGGAATGATGTTTTTTCATCAATTCAATGGTAATATGGTGCTTCTCCACACCAAATTTCAGAAGAACCGAGAGAGGAATTCAAACGTTATGATCAAAACATGACTCTGTTGTGTGCTAATTGCTACAAACTATCCCAAATTACCAGTTCACAATGCCAGTGAGTCCAGGCACTGCGAACTTTCCTATATAAACCTATTTTCTTGAAACAATATTCCAACCTTTCAAAACTTTTAGCTGAATTAGAATAGACCTTCCACAATATGTTGCAAGCATATTTCAACCTAAAGTAACCTTAAAGAAACATAAAAAGATGCTATGTGAAATATATAGTAAAACAAAGTTTTTTTTGGGTTGAATTGCAGAGCTGATATACTCATAGTTCACTTGTATGAAAACTTATACACAACAATGGTATACAGTGGGGAAAATTTCAAGTAGGAGTGATAAAAGGAAAACCAATCTAGTCCAAGGGAAAATGTAGACAAGAAAAAGAGACAACTCTGTAAAAAAAGAGGGTTCACAGTGCCAACACCAGTTCACAACACATAGATACTAGTGGGAGAAAATGTCTTGTTTGTAGAAGGAGTTGTAGGATGATCTTAAGATAAAACATTTGACTAATGGGCAGAGTTTAGAGTGCCATAACTATGGGTTTGAGAGTTGGCAGCATATGGGCATTTAACAGTTTGCAACGCCAATTTCATAATAGCTTTAATTCCTATGTTAACCTTTAAGCAACATGAAAATCGTCAAGAAATACATGATAAAACTGGTTTTAATGTTGGTTCTTTGTGAAACTGAGTTGGTATTAGAGAAAGGTATACAATCTTGAACAATCTTCTTCAACCAGTTTGCAACGCCAATTTCAAATTCCAGTAGCACGCTTCAAGGAAACTGTTAGAGTTTTCTATGACATAATCCTTGAAAATCAAACTGAATGAAAGAGCTAAAGACAATGAAATATCCCTTTACACGTTTCCAAGGTGCAATGATTAGATATTAGTGCAATGGGGTACTTAGTACATTGTGAAATTTCCTGTGAGTTGGAAGCAAATAAATTTGACCTTTGAGTTGACCTATAAACAGTTGGAAAATTACATAATGGAATTTGTGTACAAACCCTTGAGACATGACCTATGATAATGATGACTTTAAGAATAAATTTGAGACCCATTTGACCCTTATTTCCTTCATGATGATAATTTATAGCATGACACCAAGACTCTTACATGAACTAAGGTTAGAATTTTGACTACTGAACATTTCATGTGCTAAGATTGGCTCCACAGGGGATGTCATGCTCCATGTGATCTACCAAGAACATTGCAGTTCTGAGGCCTTATCCATGGGAAAGGATTCCTTCACCTCCTTCCAAATTTCTACAACTTATTCTGAAACCAAAACATACTGTTGCAAACCGAATGGAAATTGAATGTTGTACTCAAACTGAAAACCAAATACTTGCATGGAAATCTTATTATGCACACTCCTACTCCTATTACAATCAACTGAACTTCTTCTCAAGTGTAATAATATTTCCAATGAAGCCATAAAATCATATGACTAGTGAAATTTAATCTTTTTTTGTATCTAAGTAAGAAGACATTAAGAGAGCATATCATGAACAACGCAATTTCCACAAAAAACATGTACTCACAACTGCAAATTGATGAGATGCCAAAAATTGCAGCATCAGGGATTGTGGAAATGACAAATCCATACAGGCTACTATTGGATCATGAAAATTATAAAAAACCTCCAGCTAATCCAATAAAGGGGATTGCATTAGTGTTATATCTTCTACAATTTGATTTTTCTGCAAAAATGAAAATTGTCATAGGCTGATATCATTATTGATCACATGTTGTTTAATATTTGTTGCATATTCAAGTACAAGAATGGTGAATGCAGACTTGTTGATCTTAGGTGATAGTTGTTGGAGTAATTGTTTTATCAATTATGCTCATCTAACTGATGTTCTACAAGGAAATATTCAACTTGTTATTTATGACCGAACAAATCTGGCATATTCCTTTTGCAACTACACCACCTCTCCTAAGATATTTTTGACTCATGATTAAAAATATTATATCTTTGATATTCACAAATTAATGGTTGTTCTTGGTCTTCAACATCACTGTCTGCATAGTGATCAAAAAAAGGTGGACCATTAGGGGATATAACTTGAGAAATCTGCTCATAAACGTTTTCAATGATGGGCTCATTGTATGCTCCTGCAACAAAGGCTGCTGAAAATACACTTTCTCTTCTTCATAACCAACAAATTGAGTTTGTTCAACTTCAAATATGTCAGAAACCGATTGATTTAAACAATGGTTAACATGATCTACTATTTTTTTATCTTGAAAAATCTCTTCTTTAATAAAAGAGTTTAAAATGTTTTCTTCACAAACTAACTCTTCTTTAATTTATGTTTCAGCTAGACCTTCATAAAGTTCATCATAAGAGAAAAAATATATTGTCCTTTGAGCTCGAGATTCATATTTTTCACAACAATCTTCAAGAAGCAATTCATGTAGAAGTTACCTTTTACAGTGTTTGTTGAACGCAACATGGAAATATCTCAATGAACATATGAAGGAAGCAAGAAGAGAAAAGTATCATTCTCATGCATCACCTTTTAAAGAGTACATAAACATTTTCATCAAGGGTAAAATCATGAACATGGGTACCACTTTTGCTTGTTTTATGAGAAAAAAAAATATATTTTAACACATTCTTCAACTTTCGAAAAAAAAAGAAGATTTTTTTTAATTTATAATTTCACTTTACAGTAAAAACAAAACTTGTGAAGAATTTTGTTATCTTTTTTCTACTGACTTATTGAGATTTGATATGTCAATTTGACAATTGTTTGACAATATGTTCCTTAAAAATCAAGGTAAATACACTAAGTTATGTTTTCCCCCCATAATGTATCCATTATTAAACTTTTGTTTTTGACAAACAAAATATACTGCAACAATCTACAAAAAACTCTATTTTATGATGACTATAGTTTTGAATCTAATAGATGAATATTATAATTTCTGGAAGTTTTTGAAGTTCACCAATCTGAAAAAGTTGCATATTTTAAACACATGTTTTCCCCCACCATGTATCTATCTTAATTTTTACTTAAAAGTAAAATCTAAAAATACCCTTTTGAAAAGAACAATTTAAGGATTTTGAATATAAATTTTCCATAATTTTCCACTATGTATTTTTAAAGATATCGATTTTTCATTTCACTGAATCAGAATGTCACCTGAATATATTATGTAGTGATATTTTTATAAAATTAAATAAAATTAGATAAAAACAATGAAAATGAAAACAAATTATATCCAATGAAAGTAGATTCAATTTTAAAAATGCTGGTATGAATTCCGAAACTAAATTCTCAGTATTTGCATGAGTTTTCTACCTCCAAAGTTCAAGTAAGTTGGAGATAATTCACACTTTCCTGCAAACAACCCCATTTGTAGGTTTTCCACCGAAATATTCTTTCACCTGAAAAGTATTTTTTAATGAAATCTGTTAAAAATGTAAGAACCTAATTTTAAATTAAGCCTAAAAATACTCAAATTTAAACAGATAAAAATTACTTCTAATTAATTTCTTTCATTCATCATATAAGCAGCAGAAATCTAAATAACAACATGCTAATAATTTTAAATAACCATTACATATTCATGAGAATGTGTACATAAAAATACTTCTATTCATGAGAATGCGTACATAAAAATACTTCTATTCATGAGAATGCGTACATAAAAATACCTCTGTCCGATGCTAAGTTCCCGACCTCTGAATGTCCTCCTTGCTGCTTTTCCCTGCTGCTCTGCCCAACCTATTTCTTTGACCAAACTGTGCCCCAAAACCGATTTTTCCTCCATGGCAACTAGGAACAGAGCCTGTGGGGCTCCCTAGCTCCAGGATATCGTAAGGGATCCTGGCCCCCATGCCCAAAACCCCCAGCAAACCGGTGCCCCCTGCAATGATACTCAAAGACTGCAGAACTTTCCCCACAGAACCAAAAAAGCCAAGCCAAGAAACCAGAACCCTCGTCCCCCTCCAAAATGATTCCTTCCCCAAAATAAAAAATGCCCCTCTTCTCGTAAGGCTCCTCCCATCATATCCCTCATTCACCGACCCTTTCCTCCTCATTAATTTCCTTATCCCTAAATTCATTATCTCATCCTCTTATTTAATGCCTTGTCCCTTTTATTTAATGTTTCTTATCCTTTTATTTAATGTTTGTTATGCCCTCCGTATACGTAAGTTTTTAATAAATTAAATTAGCAACCCCTTTAATTATTTACTCACATAATTAAAGAGTCAATTAATAATTAATTAATCACTGACAGTTATGAACAAGTAATTAATAATAATTAATTAGTTAATATTATATAAGAAATAATTATTGTTTAGCTAACATCTTAGGACAATCAGATTATGAAATTAATTATAATTAATAATCCTATACATTTATTTAAGCAGGGTCGTTACATACACCCACCCTTTAGGAAACTTCGTCCCGAAGTTAAGGTATCTCATGGTACAAATGAAAAGAAACATGGTTCACACATTCATAACAATTAACCGACATTATCAGTAAGTAAGTCAAGAAAACTCATACATACTAGTGTACATGTACAAGAAATGCATGTGTAGCTAGTACATACAAGTCTCGTGCATGTACTAATAATCAATAACTATCACCCTTTAGTAATTTATGTATGCATCCAATCCAATCAACAAGACTAGTCTTTTATAAAAGACAACAACCAATCAATTTCTTGAGAAATCCTTCAATTACAATTATCCGTTTCAACAATTTTATTTAGACAACTGTGGTTTAGTTACAAAATTATGAATATTCATATATACACATTTTCCTTTTTTTTTTTTTTTTAGAAGGGAAAACATTAAATTCCACCATAAGACAAATCTCCATACTTTCTCAACTATTTCTACTCATCCTTCCTCCCTAACTTACTTCCATCTCCATTCCTATCCTTCCTCTGCTAGACTATCTTGGAGCGTCAACTATATTGCCCTGACTCCAAATAGAACCCGTAAGCGAAAGTGTCACTATCTCGACCAAGCTTCCCTAGCAGACAACTGAAAGTCATCATCACACGTCTTGGGGAGCGTTAACTAACACTGTCCTCCCATGACTTCAGGTTTCAGAGGATACACGGTGGGAAAAGCCTCCACCCCTCCTAATCATAACTAGGGTTCACTCCCTACAATGGAATATACAGTGGCATCATGTTGCTAGGGGTTTTGTCATCGTTTATTCGGTTTTGGGCAGTCTCATCACCTGAAATCTTGCACTGGTCCACATATCATAGCAATGCATCCAAACCAATATAATTTCACATACAATATTCATATCATAATGTTTCTCGGCTAGTGGTCATGATATCCACTTTCATCATCATTACGTTGGCTATTTCATAGCCCATAACTTGCAGATTAGTCTGTAACACAAACTCATACATTTCTATGCATTATCATCATGTAATTGCATACTATCATCATTTCTATTTCGTATCCTTGTACCACATCTTAACATCAAAGTTTTCCAGTTAGAAATAGATCTCATAATACCCCATAATTAAATTTCGACACCCATTCATAAGATTATCATTTACCAAAATAGATTGCATCATATCCAACATCATTCTAATAGCATTTAAACATTCATAAAAATTTTCATTCTCACAATATGTCGCATTATATACATCATCATCTATACATTTAATCATCCATAAATGTTCATACATCTTAAAGTTTCACTGTGAATAGAAAATAAAGTATATAGGCCTCAGGTAATCCTGTCTGTCTAAGTCAAAAGGTGGTGGTACATACACCCAACCTTCAAGAAACATATTCTCGAGGTGGTCAAAAAAGTGAGGGATAGTCTCGTCGTAGTGTCTCGGCGTCTTCCCGGACTATACTTGTCCCACTGGACCTTAACTTGGTATACTAGATGGTTCCTGGGCTGTCAGACTCTACGGTCCAATATGCGTAATGGTTCTACCGTGAGAGTTCCCACATCTGACACCTGCAATTCCTTCCAATTTAGTTTATGTGATTCATCAAAAACATAATGACGTAAAACATATACATGAAAAACATTATGAGTGTTATGCAAGTGGGGTGGCAGTATGAGACGATAGGAAACATGTCCAATTTTCTCTTGGATTCTAAATGGTCCTATAAATCAAGGTGACAACTTTGTCCCCTTCCCGCACGGTATGGTACTCTTATTAGGCCTGATATAAATGAAAACCTGGTCTCCCACCTCGTAACTTTGGTCGGTCCTGTGTGCATCTGCATAACTTTTCTGCCTATCTTGTGCTTCCTTTAGTCTCTGCCTAATCTGAATCACCTGTTCCTCCATCTCTTGAACCAATTCTGGCCCAACTATTACTCAATCTTCTAGTCTATCCCAACTCAATGATGTTCTGCATGGCCTTCCATACAAAGCTTTGTAGGGTGGCATTCCAATGGAGCTATGAAAAATTTTATTGTAGGCAAACTGTACCAAAGGTAGGTACTTCTCCCACTAGGTTTGATTATCCATGACATACATCCTGAGCATGTATTCCATGACTGGATTTACTCTCTCGGTTTGCCCATCTGTTTTAGGATGATAAGCTATGATTAAGTTCAACTGAGTCCCCAACGCTGACTCCAAACTTGTCCAAAACCTATAAGTGAATCTAGAGTCCCTATCTGAAATGATCTTCCTAGGTATCCCATGCAAACGGATAACCTCATTTACAAACACACATGCCACATCAGTGACATCGTAAGTGTCTCTAACCGGAATAAAATGAGCACTCTTGGTTAACTTATCCACTATCACAAGAATGGAATTGTTTCTATGAGATGTGAGTGACAACTCCACCACAAAATCCATAGAAATGACTTCCCACTTGGACATAGGGACATCATGTGGTTGTAGGAGGCCTGTCGGTTGATGGTGGTCAGCTTTCTGACATTCTAGGCACTTGGCGATGAAATGGACTACATCGCGCTTCATGCCTACCCAGAAGAAGAGCTTCCTCATNTCACACCCAGATGCGCACAATAAAGTGCTCTATGGGCTTCCTTCAATATGATGCTTCGAATATCCCCATTCTCAGGGATGTACATCCTTCCTCGATATATTAATAGTCCTTCTGCTTCCAGACTATATCCTTCATACTTTGGATCTAACTGCCTCCCGCTTTGGAGGTTTGAAGTAACCTTTAAATACCAACTGTCTCCTTGGAGTTGTGTCAACACATGTTCCCTCAGATTGACCTTTAAGGGTACCAACGGGAAGATACATGGTCTCCTACTCATGGCATCTGCGACCACATTTTCCTTTCCCTTGATGTACAAAATACCAAAATCGTACTCACTCCATCGCCTTTTCCTAGCATTCAGATCTCTTTGAGTGAAGAGATGTTTTAAAATTTGATGGTCCATTTTGAGCTCAAAGTTTCGCCCCACAAGGTAGTGCCTCCAAATTTCCAGAGCTAGCATTACAACTGCCAACTCTAAATCATGCGTTGCATATAGCTCTTCATGTTTCTTCAACTTCCTTGATGCATACACTATCACTCCTCCATCCTTCATTAGCACGGCCCCCAACCCTTGCTTCAAGGCATCCGTGTAGATTGTGAAGTCCTTTCCCATATCTGACACTCGTAGAATTAGTGCACTGGTTAGTAACCTCTTAGGCTCAATGAATGCACTATCACATTTTTCTGTCCATTCATACCTGACCCCTTTGCACTGCAAGGTGGTGATGGGTTTTTCTATTTTTGAGAATCCTTCCACAAATCTCCGGTAATAACCTGCTAGCCCCATGAAACTTCTCACCTCATGGGCATTTTTCGGCACTGGCCACTCCATAATGGCCTTTACCCTTTTTTGGGTCCACAGAGATTCCTTCGTCGGAAATGATATGACCTAAATAGTGGATCTCTTTCTGGAAGAAGGAACACTTTGACAACTTCCCATACAATTTGTTCTCTCTAAGGCAGGACAACACTACTCGCAGGTGTTCCTCATGTTCTATTTCATTCTTGGAATAGATGAGGATGTCATCTAGGAAGACTTGTACAAAACGGTCTAAGTACTTCTGGAATACACCGTTCATGAGGCTCATGAATAATGTTGGTGCATTGGTCAATCCAAAAGGTACTACGACAAACTCGTAATGTCCAAACCGAGTTTGAAAGGTAGTTTTTGGGATATCGCCTTCCTTAATCCTTAACTGATGATACGCTGATCGTAAATCGATCTTTGAAAATACTGTTGCTCCTTTCATCTGATCGAAGAGGTCATCTATTCGTGGCATTGGGTACCTATCTTTCACTATAGCACGGTTTAGGTCCCTGTAATCTATACACAGTCATCAGAATCCATCCTTCTTCCTTACAAAATTTACTGGTGTACCCCAGGGTGAGACACTAGGCCTTATTAGCCCTAAGTCTAGTAACTCTTTCAACTACATTTGCAATTCACAAAGTTCTGGTGCTGTCATCCGATACGGAGTTTTGGAAATTGGTTCTGCACCAAGTTTTAGCTCAATAGGAAAATCAAATTCCCTCTCAGGAGGTAACCCTGGTAACTCATTCGGAAAAACATCCTTAAATTCTGAAAATACCGGGTACTGATCTAATGAGGGCCCCTTCCTTTCATTCACTACTTCCACTACATAAAGTCAACACCCTTGCCTCAAACATCGCTTAACCTTCATAGTTGATATAAAGTGTAATGACACTTTTCTCCGTACACCCTGGATCTCTACTGGCCTTCCTTCGTCGTCGACACAAAGCACCCTCTTTGCGAAACAATCTACCATGGCTCAGTGAGCTGATAACCAATCCATTCCAATGATTGGGTCATACGCCTCGAGAGCAGTGACATATACCTTCAACCTGGTAGTACACATTCCTAGGTCTACTATACAATTATCAACACTAGGTCCTACTGCTTGTTTTTCCCCTGAAGCCATCTCGACTTGTTTAAAGTCACCATGTTCGTAGGCTACCAACTCACTCTTTTTTAATGCAGATGGTGAAATGAAACTATCTGTAGCACCAAAATCAAATAAAATCTTAACGTTGATATGATTTAGCATACCTGATGACTCCACCACCATGGATTGATGTTCGGCCTGGCGATTATTAACCGCTGCGTAAATTTGGTGGCTGCTACTTGATCTTCCCATCGGTGCCTTTCCTTCTCTATGCACAAATCATGATTGTAACTATGGGCAATCATGCTGGTAATGGGGTCCTCCACACCCCCAACAGGTAACATGAGATTGAACTTGCACACTATTATTTGACTGTCTCTGAAACAAGTTCCTTCCCATGGAACCTCTGCCCCTACTAGTTGTTCCCTGAGATGGCCATGGACCTGTCTGCATCATTGGTGAAGAACGAGATGTTGCACTCACTGCCACTGAAATCCCTGTGGTTATTTTCCTTGGTGCGACTCTGTTACCATATGGAGGTGGCCTTGAGCCCCCTCCCCTGGGAAATGTCCTCGGTGGCTGCAGGTGCGAGTCTTTAAGGATTGTAAAGTGGCTTTCAAGAATTATAGCTTAGCGCTTAACTTTGACTAGTGGAATGGAATGAAAGGGCTCGGCGATTGGCTCGATGAGTTGTGTGTACGGTCTCGTGAGTTTGGGGCTTGGATAATCAGAGATTATTCTTAAGAATAGTACTTTGCTACTATTGATAATTAAAGTATTTATATGTGAAATTATTTGTAAAAGTGATATGTGTGGCGTGTTGGTGTTAGTGCTCTTCTTAAGGTGCTTCGTTGGTGGGTGATCTTGGGTTCAAAACCCATGGACCCTCTAACATTTTAATTAACTATTAATGTAGTTTAACTTTACACTAAATACACAATAAATTCAATTAAAATTTTAATTTAAATTTTTTTTTAATTAACTTGAAATTAACTTGAAATTAATTTAATTAAATTAACCTAAATTAACTTTAAACTAAAATAATAAAAAAAAATTTAAATGAAGACACACACAATTTATAAAAGGATTTTTTAATAAATAAAATTAGAAAATCAAAATGATTTAAAAACAAGTGCGGGCACGCATGGATTCCACGTGCCCACCATGCTTCCTCCGGCGCCCTCCTATATAAACCCTAACCCTTATCTTTTCCTCTTTATCACTTCAAACCCCACTCTTCTCCTCTTTTCATTTCGTTTTTTTTTTAAGCGTTCGGGGTGAAGGATGAGGCCGGCGGCCATAGCCATCTCCCTGTTAGGTCGACCCTGGTAACTCGTGTTCCAGGAATGGAGGGCGCGTCTAGAACAGTGGCGCGTTCCCTCATTCCTCGACGGATTATATTGGCACTCGGTCACTGGCTTTGGCACTGAGCTCGTATTATGTGTGCTGTAATGTGAGGCTCACCTATGGTAATTTTTTTTGTTCGTTATTTTTTTTTGTGTGTTAATATATTTTTTTTTGTATTTATAGCCTACAGGCTACCCTTGAGCCATGGCATTTGATCTGCAGGCTTGGTATACGCATGGAATGGAAATGGAAATGCACCTGGTCTAAAGAATTTGCATGTGCATGAGGTCGAGGGTTTTGTATTGCCAGTTTCATTGGTGGATTGTATAATATATGCATATTTTATTTATTTATTTATATTTTTTTTTTCAGTGGTAAAGGGATTTATTAGCATATAACACACAGTGAGAATGCACTGTAGTCTGATGCGTTGTGTGGCATGTTCTTTTGGCTGGGTTCTCTCCTTGGTGTCTTGTGATTTGACGCTTAAAACTTTGCTTTAGCTTCTAGCAGACTCTTCCCTCAACTCCATCTGTGTATATATATATATTATATTTGAGAAGGGTCGTTTTTTGTGCTGCGCATGTGTTGGATTGTTTGGAAAGAACTATCATAATTTTTATTTTTTATTTGAAGCTATGTTACCAGAAATCTGTCCAAGAGACATGTTTCTAATTCCCGTTCCCATCTTCTACTTTATTCCTATCATGCAGTTTGCCTATTCGATCTTCTTAATGGATTTTAGTGGCCCATCTCAAAATGTCAGTCATGTTGACAGAGTGTTAAGCCATTCACCAGAGTTCTTTACTTTCTGTAGTATGCCCAATGCTTTCTGTAATCGAATGCATTATTTAGAGAAGTGCATTGTGTGTGATTTGGTCTCTGGTATGGGACGCGTTATGCAGGCTACGTACTACAAAGAAAGACTCGCTTATGAGCTTCTCTCTCGTGTAGTTTGGTGCCGAGTGTTGGCTGGTGACGTGTTGAGCAAATTTAAACTCCTCCTTGTGCACATTGGCTCTCCTCCTTCGTGGTTCGACGCGTAGTGCACAACTTAGGCCTGCAAGCTCTCTTGTTGTTTGGCATCTGGGCACTAGGCTCTGACTTGCATTGTGGTTGATGTTAACTCGTTAATGCACAACACATTGTGAAAATTTAGAACTCCTCCTTGTGCACAGTGGCTCTCCTCCTTCGTGGTTCGGCATGTAGTGCACAAGTTTAGGCTCCTTGTGGGCTCTCTCATTGGCGCGTTGTGTCTAGGCGCTGTCTTGAACACTTGCACTTAATTTACGATCAATTGTGTGGCTCGTATGTATAGGGTTGGGGCAGGGTTACTCTTATGAAGAGTTAAAAAGATCAGTGCAAAGTTTTCTCAAGGAGCAGAAGTTACCATACTTGGGTGCAGAAAGTACTTTCAGGATTTTAGTTGACACTTTTGGAAAGGTTCTCAGCTTCGAAGAAAAAAAGGAACGTATTGAAAGCTTTAGCTATATCCCTTTTGAGGGCCGTGTTGATTTGCAAAATGCAGATGATAAGTTCTTGGTGATAGAAACAGATGACCAAGTTTCTAACAATAGGCTTCCACCAGTAATTCAAAGGACCTTGTTTTTTTTTTTTTTTTGGGCATGAGCTTGGTGGAGCAGATTGGTGTTTGCAACTTGGCTCTTGAATCGGTTATCCGATAATATAGAGATTGTCCCAGGTGACAAAATTTTTACTCTTTCTATTTCCATTTAGTTTTATTTGATTTTGCTGATTTTATAT
>ML792645.1:173380-187673 GCA_009831015.1 Picea engelmannii | reverse complement strand
AGACCTAATAGAAGCTTCCGCTTCTAGAAGGATCTTCCTCTAGATGCTTCTCTTAATAGACATATTTAGTATAAATAAGGGTCAAGGGTATGAGAACCCTAGCTTGGAGATTATTGTAACAGAGTGCTGCTCGATTGGAGGTTTCCCCCTCGAAGAGGCATGTGAACATTTCTTTCTGAATCAAAGTGTTATTTCTATTGCTATTGTTATATATTCTTTGTGTATTGTGAAGATTATGCTGGATATTTTACTGTTATTTTTCCATTTCTAGCATTTTATTTATGTTCTGCATATTTTATATATATAGTATCTTGCAGAATATCCTCTCAAGGAGGTATGGGCACTAATGAAAACCTCAAAATACGATCTCTTTGCAACGCTTGATCAATATTCAGAGGGTTAATATCCTTATCTCTTACTTACATGACCTCGTGTTTGGCTCATGTGTGAGAGGACTTTCCCGACCACACTTATATGAAAATTGGGTTTGACTCTCCCTAACTCAGAATACTGTGTTTGTTTAGTATACTTGGAGAGATACCTCTCTAATTATTATTGAAGGCCCTAACCCTAAACTTGTTTGTGAACCTTAGAAACAATGTCTAGTAAATTTTAAGTTTAACACCCTAAAAAAGACCCTAAAACTACTCGAAACAAGTATTCAAAAACTCTGAAATAAGCAAAAATGTCACTTTTTGGAGGTGTATGTGATTATCTCCAATATAGGTCGTGTATATAATATTATGTAAGTTCCCTATATATCTGTAGGGATCATGTATGAATTTATGTATACGAATTTTCCTTCTACGAGAAGTGTATCTACCTAACTTTGAATTCTATGGGGTCTGTATGTACGCGACTTTGCCTTCTAGAGGGTGCGTACATGACCCAAGACTTACATGATTTTTAGCACTTATGTATGTACTTAACTACTATATAAAGGTAGCGTATGTAAGCGAATTGTTTCAAAGGAAAGAGCATATATAATTAGATAAACTTGGAAAAATTTGCTATAAAGCCTAAAACCAAAAATGTAGCAGAGACACCAAAACAAAGCCAAAAAACCAAAAATGAAATAGAGACACCAAAAGAAAGATAGAAAACCTGGAAAACAAAGAGCAAAGTCAAGAATGAAAGAAACACTTTCTGAAACCAAGAAGAAACTCTAAAGATGTAGCGAGGCCTATAAATACCGTACAATGTCCCAACCCCAACTTCTAGTGATATGGAAAGTGTCAAAAACTCCAATTCAGAACATGTACGTGATTATCTAAGCGATAAGGAGCATATGTATGTGACTTTATTTAAGCAAATTCACGTATGTACATGATTGTACCAAACGAAAAGCACGTACGACCTATAAGAACCTCTCTAACATGAGAAAGATGGTTGGTTCTAGGGTCAATGACCAACTGAAAAATACTCTATTTTCTTATATTTAATTTTTTGACATGTTCTCTTTCAATGCTAGTTGAGTACTACCCTCTTATCCTAGCCCTATATTTGGATAAATAATATAATTATCCATGGGCATGGCCAATGGAAGTAGTGATGGTGGAAAGTGAAGTGGCCAATGAAATGAAGGATGACTCTCTTGAGTTCTTAAGATCCCCAATTAGGCTTTTAAGTTTATTTAGACATTCATTAATTTTATCATATGGGTCTTTTGGGGAGTTGGGATTTGGGTTTTCATTGGGTTTATAAATTTCTAAAACTTAAAAATTACAAAAATGACATCTAAAGTCAAATATACCTAGAAATGAGAGCTTCTGTAAAACAAAATGCTAAGTACCGATGATTTTGATGTTCAAGCCCTACTATTCGTCATATATTGTTAGGGACCTATCCTCCCTAACCCCTCATGTAGGTAGAATAATATATTTTCCATGTAATAAAGGATGGAATTAGTTTATAAGGCCTATTTAATAAATGAGAACAAGTCAATGTAAGAATACCTAATAGAAGCTTCCGCTTCTAGAAAGATATTCCTCTAGAAGGTTCTTTAGAATACAAAATTAGTAAAATAAGAGTAGGAGGCATGCGAAGTTTTGTCTGGAGAATTATTGTATTAGAGAACAACTCTGTTGGAGGTTTCCCCCTTGAAGAGGCAAGTGAACATTGATTCCTATAAATAAAGGTATTATTTTGGTGCTTTGGTTTCATATATTGTGTTGTTCCAGTGCTATTTTTGTAGTATTTCTATTTTTGTTCTATTATAATAGATCTGATACCTTACAAGCAGTATCAGATCACTCTCCTTGGAAGAAAATTGTGGATTATTGTTTCTAGGGTAGAGATGTATTCCGATCTCTTAAAGATAAACATATTTGTCACTCAGCGCATAAATCTCTGGTCGGGGAAGAATACACACATGAACTACCTGTGGTACTTAAGAGCACATTATCGGCCACCCTTGTAACCCCTATTGGTACCCCTTCAAGTGGTAGCGCATCAAAGAAAAAAATTATATGGATAGATCTACATATCTTGAAATCCTCCATAGATACACAAATCGATCAACTGACTGCTATAGTGCCACCAAGAAAAACACTTGGGAAGATACTCTCTAGTACCTGGGTAATCGGGTCTAGGGTAAAATCATGAATCTGGGTAACACTTTCGTGACAATCGGGTCTCCAAAATTTCTAGCGGCAATTTTTTGGCCGAACAAATGTTGCTTTCGGCCGAAATCTTTTTCAGCTGAAAATTTTCACGTTAAATTTAACGGTGCCCTCGAAATTCATGTACAATGTTTTCTAGATGAATTGTTTTCTCGTGGTAAGCATATTTCGGCCGAAATGTTTATTTTTAACGGATTTCGTTAAAAACTAGGTTTCGACCGAAAGAATATTTCGGCCGAAAACTTGAAAATGGGACTGTTTGCAGGAAACTACAAATTCTCTCCATCTTACTTCATCTTTGGAGGTAGCGGACTCCTACAAATACTCATAATTTAGTTTGAGAAATGATATCAACATTTTTTAAATTGAATCTACTTTCATTGGGTATAATTTGTTTTCATTTTCATTTTTTTTAACTAATTTTATTTAATTTTATAAAAAAATCACTGCATAATATTTTTAGGTGAGATTATGATTCGGTGAAATGAAAAATCCATATCCCTAAAAATACACAACAGAAAATTATGGAAAATTTATATTCATAATTGTTAAACTGTTCTCTTCAAAAGGGTATTTTTAGATTTTACTTTTAAGTAAAAATTAAGATAGATACAAGGTGTAGAAAAACACGTGTTTAAAATCTGCAACATTTTCATCTTGGTCAACTTCAAAAAGTTATAGAAATTATAATATTCATCTGTTAGATTCAAAATTATAGTCATAATAAAATAGAGTCTTTGTAGATTGTTGCAGTATATTTCATTTCTTAAAAACATAAGTTTAATAATAGATACATTGTTGTGGAAAACAATAACTCATTATCATTCNTTTCATGTTTAAGGAACATACTGTTAAACAATTGTCAAATTGACATATCAAATCTTGATAAAAAAAATTGAAAAATAGTCATTAGAAATATAACAAAATTATTCACAAGTTTTGTTTTTACTGTAAAGTGAAATTCTAAATAAAAAAAATACTTTTGTATGTGGGAAGTTGAAGAACTTGTGAAAATACAATTTTTTTTTTCATAAAACAAGCAAAAGTGTTACCCATCTTCATGATTTTACCCGTAGTACAACTAAGGGTATAGTTTATCATCCTTAGTTGGTCCATAATATATTGGGATGCATACTATTGTTCAACCGTGCATGTATATCAGAAAGATATAGCACAAAAGATACCCTTGTCTGTAGAAACCCTCAACACCCTCACCCTTGGGACATAAATAGAACAGAAAAAGACAAGATCTATTGACATCCAACCCTGCCTCCTACATTTAGGTTGCAAAATTCCTACTCATTTCTTCATGTTAATAATTTTTCCATTTTGCAATTGTAGTATTATTCAGATCAGATTATAACTAAGCAAGGGTAAAAAAATAAAAAGTATAGTGGTCCATCTCACACCCTTATTGAGGACCTATCCCATTGGATTCCTCTCCTCGCCCTAATCGCAATGTCACTGTAACACCCCCTTCACTCATATTCTTATCTACCCAGGGTTACTATAACACTACTTGATAGATAACCCAGAAAATCTGTAGCACACCTTGGCTACCGTGTAGGTGTTACTAGCGGAATAACACATTCTCATTCTTAATTAATCGCATGAATTTAAGCAATGAAATAAATTCAAGCTCAGAGTAAGCATAAGAATCATTTTAACATAAGTAATCCATGGAAAATACATTAATCCAAATGCACAGCAGAATGCATGATCATTATAATACACAGAGATACAAAACATATTGATAAAATGAGATAAAACATAGTTAGACACTTATCTTGTAACAATGGTGGGACCCACCAACCAAGTGTAGGCCTTCCACGAACCACCCAGCCCTAGACCACACTGCTCATCAGCTCAGCAGTGGATCACCCCCAAGCTGGGACTAAGCTCCACCCCAAGGCAAGGAATCATAGCTAGGCTGAGGTTACAGGGAAAACAACACTTAGAATTTGGAAGGATTCTTCCCAGGATGCCATCTTACACCCACTACTACCAGACTCTCATTCCTCACATGCCTGTTCCGCTCGGGAGTATACACCTTCACAAGCACAGTCCATCGGTGTTAACCTCCCTCTATGGGTCTCGGAAACAGGCCGGATCAGGAAGTCTCAGAGCCTGAAGCTGGTGCTGGACACTCTCTGGAAGAAACCTCTTCCAACAACATCCACCTCCTCACCTAGAGAGAGATCACACGCAGGCTCAATCACAACTCACGTTGGCCATCAAGCCATGCACAGGCTAGCTCTGCGTGTTCACCATAGCCAATTGGAAATACAAACATGGCCTCTCAAATAGGCTCAACAATGGCGGAATGGTTCAGGGTCTCGGCTTTGGAACAAAATCTTCATGCATAGGTTCGATCAGTCGGACAGAGGATGTACACGGACTATCACAGAAAATACTGGATTATCTACCCTCATAAACGCACGATGTATTCTTGCAGAGGTTGGGTTGGTCGTACCGTTCCGCGCTGCCTACATGCTCAGGTAGTTGGGTGGAATGGAGGAGCGAGAGACTTCACGGCTTACCTCGTCTGTTTTATTTGCATGCACCAGGGTGGACACTTGTCACCCTTGGAACTGCATGCATTCCACCATCATGCATCCTCTTTCTCATGGTTAGGAACTTAGGATAAAACATAAATGGCACATGTTCTTTTGGAATAATAATAAAATATTATTCCCAGGCTTGAGCCCCCTAGGCTCAACACTTAGCCCCTTTTCCCACCTTCCAGCCCTAATTCCTTTCCCACTCTATGGATTCTTGGCCCCCCTTCACTCATTCATCGTGGTCGGTCTGCACATGGCGGTGTTTATATTTTATTAATTATTCTGCATGATTACATATGCAATAGCAGGCTCCTGGCCTTCAACACTTAGGCTCCCTGGCCACATAACACATAAGCCTCCAACTTATAAGAACTCGGCTCACCGACCTATAAATCATAATCAAAATTCTTTTCAGAACATGGTTCACTACGGGGCTTAGACTTGGGGACACTACAATTCCCCTCCCCTTATTTTTTCACTGTCCTCAGTGCAACTTACACTATCTCTGCAAGCCTTTCAAAATTTTCAAAAAGATACGGGTACTCTGCCTGCATAACATCTTCATGCTCCCATGTCGCGTCCTCAGGACCGTACCAGGTCCACTAGACCTTTACAAGTTCTATAGCTTGATTCCGGAGCTGTTTTCTTTTCCTGTCCAATATGTGCACAGGATGCACTTGCAGGACACCCTCTAGTTCCACCTGAATCACATTCCAATCGATAACAAGATTAGCATCAGGTACATATTTCTTAAGCAGTGAAACATGAAACACATTATGTACATTCATAGATGCAGGTAATGCAAGCATGTATGAAACCGGCCCAATCCTTTCCAGGATCTCAAATGGCCCACAAAATCTTTTTGCCAACTTGGCACAACTTCCCATCCTTAGGGAACTCCTGTTAGTTTTCACTTTCAGGAAAACATGGTCACCCACTTTGAATTCTCTATGGGTTCTGTTATTATCAGCGTAACTTTTCTGCCTGTCCTGGGCAGCTTTTAGATTATGTTTAATTTTTATCATTTGATCTTCCATCTCTTTGAGCAGTTCAGGCCCAACTACTACTCTGTCATTTGGATTATCCCAGCTCACTGGAGTGTTGCACTTTCTTCCATAAAGCGCTTTGAACGGTCTCATCTTCAATGACGCATGATACCCATTATTGTAGGCAAATTCTACCAAATGAAGGTAGTCTTCCCACCTTGATGGTTTATCCATCACATACATTCTCAGTATGTCTTCTATTACTCTATTTACTCTCTCTGTCTGTCCATCAGAATTGGGATGATATGTTGTGCTAAAGTTCAGATTCATTCCGAATCCTTTGAACAATCCTTTCCATAAATTCAAAGTGAATTTCGGGTCTCTATCAGACACAATTGTCTTAGGAATTCCATGCAAGCGTGCAACTTATTTTAGGAAAATGTCAGCAACATCTGCTGCTCTGTGGGTGGTTTTCAGTGGAATAAAATGGGCAGCTTTAGTAAGCTTGTCCACCACCACCATGATTGAATCATGCTTCTTGCTTGTTCTGGGAAATCCTGTGATAAAAGCCATTGTTACCACATCCCATTTCCATTCAGGAATAGGTAAAGCCTGCAACAACCCTATTGGGTGCCTATGCTCAGCCTTAACCTTTTGGCACTCCATACATCTGGCGATGTATTCCGCGATTTCTTTCTTCAAACCCGGCCAAAAATAATGGCTTTTGACTGCTGCCACAGTCTTCTGATATCCAGGATGTCCAGCATAAGCCACGTTATGCATCTCCTTTAGAATTGCCAGCTTCAATTCTCGGACATTGGGTACATACACTCTGTTTTTATACAGAAGTAAACCATTAGTTCCCAAGGTGTAACTTTCTTTGGTCTATGGTCTCTCACATTGTTGTAGCTTTGCTACAATATTTTTCTACTGCAAATCAACATTTGCAGCCTCCAAAATTCTGTATTTCATCTCAGTCTGGTACATGCTAATGGTTGTAGCATGTAATTCGTGGACTTTTCTGCTGAGTGCATCAGCCACCTTATTTTCTTTCCCTTTGATATGCTTGATATCAAAGTCATATTCACACAGAAACTCCAGCCATCTGATTTGCCTCGCATTTAAGGTCGGCTGATCAAATAAATACTTCAAACCATTGTGGTCTGTTCTTAACTTGAATCTCTTACCCATGAGGTAATGTCTCCATTTCCTCAAGGTGTGGACGATTACTGCCAACTCTAAATCACGAGTGCCATAATTCTTCTCATGTTCCTTCAACTTTTGGGACTCATAACAAATTACAAATCCCTCTTGGCTGAGAACTTTTCCCAGCCCCTCCTTACACACATCTGTGCACACTACATAATCCTTGTCTGGATCTGCAATCTTCAGGATTGGAGCACTGGTTAGCAGTTGCTTCAATCGCTGGAAGTTGCTCTCACATTCTTCAGTCCACTGGAACTTCCTCCCCTTCCTTTGCAAGGAAGTGATAGAATGGGCTTTCCTTGAGAATCCAGCTATAAACCTCCTATAGTAGCCTGCCAGACCCATAAAATATCTAACTTCTACCACACTCCTCAGCGCTGGCCATTCTCGAATGGCCTGTACCTTTTTAGGATCCACAATGATCCCTTCTTAAAATATAATATGTCCCAAGTAATGGATCTTCCTTTGGTAAAATGAGCACTTGCTCAGTTTTGCGTACAGCTGGTGTTCTCTCAACACCTGCAGCACCATTCTCAGGTGTTGTTCATGTTCTTCCTCTGTATTGGAATACACCAAGATGTCATCTAGGAAGACTATGACAAACTTGTCCAAATAATTTCTGAACACTCCATTCATTAAGCACATGAAAACAACAGGCGCGTTGGACAGTCCAAACGGCACCACTGTGAACTCATAATGACCATACCTTGTTCTAAAGACGGTCTTGTTGATGTCTTCATCCTTTATTCTCACTTGGTGATATCCTGATCTGAGATCTATTTTCGAAAATATTTTCGCATCCTTCAATTGATCAAAAAGATCATCAATCCTTGGCAGAGGATACTTGTTCTTGACAGTAACCTTATTCAACTGCCGAAAATCAATGCACAACCTCAACGTCCCATATTTCTTCTTAACAAATAGGACCGGGGCTCCCCACGGTGACACACTGGGGTGAATGTAACCTTTCTTTAGTAGCTCTCCGAGCTGCAATTGCAACTCTTTCAGCTCTGGCGTACTCATTCTATAAGGAGATTTCGAAACTGGAGTCGTTCCAAGCATCAAATTTATAGAAAAATTGATGTCCCTCCTCGGAGGTAGTCCAGGTACCTCCTAAAATACATCCTTGAACTCCTTGATTACTTCATGGTCTTCCAAATTCGATACTACATCTTGGGATGCTTCTTCCACCCGAGCTGCAAATAATTGATAGCCTTTCCGGTAGCATTTCTTCAGCTGCATGGCTAAGATTTCCCTCACAGCCACGGCTTTGGGAATTCCTTGGACTGTTACCTGATTTCCCTCTTCATTTAGGCATGTGAACCTCTTATTGTGGCAATCCAGAAGGACATGGTGTTGGTCCAACCAGTGCATCCCAATTAAGCAATCATATGAGCCTAAAGGCAAAATGTTCAATTCAGCCTTAGTGCTCATTCCTTTCATGTCCACTGAATAGGACTTAACCAATTCAATGACCTTCCTCTTGGTCCCTGTGGCCAACTTCACTAACCAAGACTTCTCATGTTTTCTCCTCGTTAGATGCAAACTTTCCACCACTCTAGAATCTACATAACTATGGATAGCCCCTGAATTAATTAAAATAACAAGGGGTCGGTTGTTAATCATACCTTCCACTTCAATCGTGTGCGATTGAAATTATGCTTGCTTGTTGTCCAGGGCTGTGTAGATCCTCAGCATTCTGCTGCCCATATCCTCAACTGCTTCAGCTTGCTGAACAGTATGTACAGTTCTCGCCTTACCATTTTTATGGGGACAATCTTTGTACTTGTGGTTTCCTTGACAGCCCCAACACTGAATGGGCGTCAGTCTCTGTCTTTGTGCTCCCTCTTCATTCCTTCTCGGCTCTCTAAACGATGGCTGTCCCTGAAGACTGTTTCAGAAAAAGGAAGGCTTGTCTCCCTTCTGCCTTTGTTCTTTCTTAAACCTCTTCTGGTCATCCCAAGCCTTCCAAAAGGTATGCTTTTCTCTTTGTTGTTCGTATAAGAATTTATCCCTTCTTATTGTTTCTTCCATAGTCTTAAGATCATCATATTGAATCTTGTCTCCAATGGAAGGTGGAAGTCCACTCAGATACCTCTGAATCTTGATAGCCTCGTCTTTGATGAATGGAATATACTTCAGTAGTTCCAGAAAACTTTGTTCATACTCATCAATGGTCATACTGCCCAACTTGAGTTCAAAGAACTCCTTCATCTTTCTGTCATAGTATCTTTTAGTCAGGTATTTCTTCTTGAAATACCTCTTAAATTCCTTCCAAGTGACCTCTTTCTCTCTGATGTGCTGCACCTGCACAAACTGGTCCCACCACATGGATGCTTTTCCTTTCAGTTGGTACATTGGAATTCTTCCTTCTGTATGGGCAGAATAATTCTACAATTGGAAGTATTTCTTCATGCCAAGCAACCATGTCTCGGCATCTTCCTCCTTCTTATGTTCTCCATCGAATGTTGGAGGCTTAATATTGTTCATCTCTCCTTTCAATTCCTCCCTTCCAGATTTCCGATGTTTTCTGGTAGGGGATGGGCTTGAACTACTGTGTGTCTTCCTGTCAGAATGTCCTTGGGAGCGACTAAGATGTCGGCTACCACTCCTCGACCTACTTCTTCTCCCATGGGTTCTGCGACTCTCCGTCATACTTGAGTCTCTTCCTTTCTTGAGTTTCTTCTCTATTCTTTCCAGACTCTTCAAAAATTTTAAGTTTAATGCACCCTGCTGGTCCCTGACTTTCATGAGCTTTCGGCTATCATCTCGACGAGCCTTGGCCTCTCTTTGCAATCCTTCAAGGATTTTCATTATGTGTTCTTCCTTATTCTTCTCTTTTCCATGCCCATTGGAGTTAGATCCTTCGACTCCAAGGTTAATATCCTTTCCTTCCTGTTCTTCTTCTATTTCAGGGGTAATTTGCACCTTTCCCCACTCCATACTCGGCGTTGGTTACTAGAGTACTGACCTCCGTTGAACTCTGCACACACATTGTGAAATTAAATTCGAAGTTTGTCAGGCCATCAAAACTTCACAAACAATCTTCAGCATTTATAACTAATACCAACAAGAACAAAAGACATTTCGATTCCAAATGAGTTTTCTAAGCTTCTCGTTCAGCTCTGCAATTTTCATGTTTTTGAAGCTTTCATTTTCGACACTTCGGGATTTCGGAACTTCGGGTTTTTGTACCTCAGGACCTCGGGTTTCGGGGTTTCAGAATCTCGTTACTGGAAAACCCCCGTTTAACTCTCCGGGCCAGACATCGTGGTTCACACGACCTCCCCTTATATGACCACAGTCATACCTTCTATCGGGGTTTCGTACTTTCCTAGGTCAAAATACAATCATCCTCAGGACTCGCGATTCCCCGAATCCCGACGCACTCTTTATGCATTAGCTCTCCTGGCTATAGGCTTTGACCCATATGACCGTTATCCCTGTGACCTCAGTCTTATCCCCTTGTCAGGGTTTTTGGGTTTCAAATACTGAAAAACACTTGCCCACGGGATTCTCGATATCCCGATGACCCAAATACCAATAGACGACTCCCTTGTTGGGATTTTTTTTTTTTCCGATGGCTCTAATGGCTGCCACTTGTCCACGTCACTGACTCTGCCATGGCCGTACACTAATTCCTTAGCCTGTCGAGATATTGCGTTTCACGATTTCAAGTTGCAAGATTATCCTATCCTCAGGATCTCCGATACGCCAATTTTCGATTCTCTTCGGATTTCTGACGCGCGTCCCAATTGATGGACGGTTCAAGTCAACCCTCAAGTTTCGCTACTTTACAAAACCATGAACCTTCACTTACTTGAATTCCTATGACCACATTCCCGAACTGGATGACCACGCGACACGTGCCCTCCATTTTTCGGACGGTCTCGATCTATTTTGGAGCTTTTGCCCCTAGTCTCTGAGGTTTAACCTTCAGACATATCCCAACAGATCCTACGGCTGACGGGTTTTTCGGCCGAGATATGATGACTCAGACGATTCTTAACCAATTCGGAATTTTGCATGTCGTGATTTCCACATTTCTGTGTATTTCAAAAGGAATTTTAATTCCTACGCACATTTTTCCAGATCCGACGGTCACAAGGGCTCGCCTTCCTCCCGAACAGATCCTAAGGTTCCAACACCATTGGTGTAGATACCTGTCTCCCTGTGGCCATAGAACACACCAGCTGCGGTTTCACTCGCCACTATACTTCCTGAACTCGTAACCACGGTCAAGCAACTACTTGACTCTCCGGAACAAACCAAGGTCCGAAATTGGTCCTCCAGACCCAATTTCCCTTCGCATTCTCAGTCCAAAGACCGCTCCACTGGCCCATCTAGGCTCAGTATTGAAACCTTGGCTCTGATACCAAACTGTAACACCCCCTTCACTCATATTCTTATCTACCCAGGGTTACTATAACATTACTTGATAGATAACCCAGAAAATCTGTAGCGCACCTTGGCTACCATGTAGGTGTTACTACGCGAAATAACACATTCTCATTCTTAATTAATCGCATGCATTTAAGAAATGAAATACATTTAAGCTCAGAGTAAGCATAAGAATAATTTTAACATAAGTAATCCATGGCAAATACATTAATCCAAATGCACAACAAAATGCATGATCATTATAATACATAGAGATACAAAACATATTGATAAAATGAGATAAAACATAGTTAGACACTTATCTTGTAACAATGGTGGGATCCACCAACCAAGTGCAGGCCTTCTACGAACCACCCAGCCTTAGACCACACTGCTCATCAGCTCAGCAGTGGATCACCGCCGAACTAGGACTAAGCTCCACCCCAAGGCAAGGAATCCTAGCTAGGCTGAGGTTACAAGGAAAAAAACACTTAGAATATGGAAGGATTCTTCCCAGGATGCCATCTTACGCCCACTACTACCAGACTCTCATTCCCCACATGCATGTTCTGCCCGAGAGTATACACCTTCATAAGCACAGTCCATCGGTGTTAACCACCCTCTCTGGGTCTCGGCAACAGGCCGGATCAGGAAGTCTCAGAGCCTGAAGCTGGTGCTGGACACTCTCTGTAAGAAACCTCCTCCAAAAGCATCCACCTCCTCACCTAGAGAGAGATCACATGCAGGCTCAATCACAACTCGCGCTGGTCATCAAGCCATGCACAGGCCAGCTCTGCGTGTTCACCATAGCTAACTGGAAATACAAACACGGCCTCTCAAACAGGCTCAACAATGGCGGAATGGTTCAGGGTCTCAGCTTTGGAACAAAATCTTCATGCATAGGTTCGATCAGTCGGACAAAGGATGTGCACGGACTATCACAGACAATACTGGATTCTCTACCCTCAAAAATGCATGAGGTATTCTTGCAGAGGTTGGGTTGGTCGTACCGTTCCACGCTGCCTACACACTCAGGTAGTCGGGTGGAATGGAGGAGTGAGAGCCTTCACGACTTACCTCGTATGTTTTATTTGCATGCACCAGGGCGGACACTTGTCACCCTTGGAACTACATGCATTCCACCATCATGCATCCCCTTTCTCATGGTTAGGAACTTAGGATAAAACATAAATGGCACATGTTCTTTTGGAATAATAATAAAATATTATTCCCGGGCTTAAGCCCCCCTAGGCTCAACACTTAGCCCCTTTTCCCACCTTCCAGCCCCTAATTCCTTTCCCACTCTATGGATGCTTAGTCCCCCTTCACTCATTCATCATGGTCGGTCTACACATGGCAGTGTTTATATTTTATTAATTGTTCTGCATGATTACATATGCAATAGCAGGCTCCTGGCCTTCAACACTTAGGCTCCCTGGCCACATAACACATAAGCCTCCAGCTTATAAGAACTTGGCTCGCCAACCTATAAATCATAATTACAATTCTTTTCAGAACATGGTTCACTACGGGGCTCGGCCTTGGGGACACTACAGTCACCTTTCATTTTCAATACTTTTTTTTCAGTGGATCCAACCCCCTTTCAAAATGCCCCTATTTGCCACCTCTGCCATTATATTCCCCTTTTCTCCCTGATCGTTTTGTTACCTATCACTTATAATTCCTTCTTTTTTGTGGTCCCACCGGCCCCCTTTCCCTTATAGGCTCCCCTCATATCCAAATGTACACCACTTGCAACCAAGAACTGCAGGTTTTCATTACTCGGACCAAGGAGTTCCTCAACCAAGTGAATAATGATATAGCTTCCACCAATTTCCTCATTGAAAAATTAGAAACCCATGTACAACAATAATATGGCGCCATGGATACCAAATTCATGGGACAATTTTCCACCCTATAGTCTATTTTCAACCAATAGTTGAACCACCCCCAGGGCCCTTCCTTATTAGAAAAACCATCCCACTTAGATGGTACTGATTCCTCCCATTCTATGCTTTTTCAATCCAACTCCTTTCATCGCGACTCTCATCCTACCTGAGGCGAGGTCAATAAATGTGATGGCTCTAACCCCACAGGTTGGATCACTCAAATAGAGTATTATTTTCCTTTGCATGGAATTACCAATAAATTGGTCAAACTTCGTTTTGTTGTTCTCCATCTAAATCATGAATGTTGACAATGGTGATAATGACATAAAAATGCACGCCAAGGGTATATTGCATGGACCCAATTTGTTATAGATCTCTATGAACGCTTTGAAACTGACACCCACTATTTAGGACATTTTGCCAAGTTGAAACAATCAGGCTCAATGGAATACTTTATAACTTCCTTTCAGCATTTGGCCTTTAGAACAGAGGGAATGGAAGATGTGTTATTTTAGGAATTCTTTATCAGTGTCCTAAAGGATGAAATATGAGCCCAGGTCCTCATGGATCTCCCTCATACTTGCTTGGAAGCTACTAAATGTGAAAATGAAGTCCAACAAGTTGGTTTTTCCTAGAAAAAAAAAAAAAAA
>ML792645.1:157062-169403 GCA_009831015.1 Picea engelmannii | reverse complement strand
TAATGACGTAAAACAGATACATGAAATACATTATGAGTTTTATGCAAGTGGGGTGGCAGTACGAGACGATATGCAACGGGTCCAATTTTCTCTTGGATCCTGAATGGTCCTATAAATCGAGGTGACAACTTTGTTCCCTTCCCAAACTGTATGGTACTCTTATTAGGTTGATAGGATTGAAAACCTGGTCTCCCACTTCATAACTTCGGTCGGTCCTATGTGCATCCGCATAGCTTTTCTGCCTATCCTGTGCTTCCTTTAGTCTCTGCCTAATCTGAATCACCTATTCCTCCATTTCTTGAATCAATTCTGGCCCAACTGTTACTCGGTCGTCTAGTCTATCCCAACTCAATGGCATTTTGCATGGCCTTCCATCCAAACCTTCGTAGGGTGGCATTGCGATGGAGCTATGGAAATTGTTATTGTAGGCAAACTCTACCAAAGGTAGGTACTTCTTCCACTGGGTTTGATTTTCCATTACATACATCCTAAGCATGTCTTCCATTACTTGATTTACTCTCTCAATTTTCCCATCTGTTTCAGGATGATAAGTTGTGCTTAAGTTCAACTGAGTCCCCAACGTTGACTGTAAACTTGTCCAAAACCTAGAAGTGAATCTGGAGTCCCTATCTGAAATGATCTTCTTAGGTATCCTGTGCAAATGGATAACCTCGCTTACAAACCCAACTGCCACATTAGTGACATCGTAAGTGCCTCTAACCTGAATAAAATGAGCACTCTTGGTTAACTTATCAACTATCACAAGAATGGCATTATGTCTATGGGATGTGAGTGGCAACCCCACAACAAAATCCATGGAAATGACTTCCCATTTGGACATAGGAGCATCATGTGGTTGTAGGAGGCCTGCCGGTTGATTGTGGTCAGCTTTCACTTGTTGACATTCTAGGCACTTGGCAACGAAATGGACTACATTGCACTTCATGCCTACCTAGAAGAAGAGTTTCCTTATATCTGCGTACATCTTCTTTACACACGGATGCACACAATAAAGTGCTCGATGGGCTTCCTTCAGTATGATGCTTCTAATATCCCTATTCTCAGGGATGTACATCCTTCCTCAATATCTTAACAGTTCATTTGTTTCCAAACTATATCCTTCATAATTTGGACCTAACTGCCTCTCGCTCTGGAGGTTTGAAGTAACCTTTAAATACCAATTGTCTCGTTGGAGTTGTGTCAACACATGTTCCCTCAGATTTACCTTTAAGGTTACCAAGGAGAAGATACGTGGTCTCCTACTCAAGGCATCTGTGACCACATTTTCCTTTCCCTTGATGTACGAAATACCAAAATCGTACTCACTCATAAACTCACTCCATCACCTTTTCCTAGCATTCAGGTCTCTTTGAGTGAAGAGATGTTTTAAACTTTGATGGTCTGTTTTGAGCTCAAAGTTTCGCCCCACAAGATAGTGCCTCCAAATTTTTAGAGCTAGCATTACAGCTGCCAAATCTAAATCATGAGTCGCATATAATTCTTCATGTTTCTTCAACTTCCTTGACGCATAAGCTATCACTCGTCCATCCTGCACTAGCACGTCCCCCAACCCTTGCTTCGAGGAATCTGTGCAGACTGTGAAGTCCTTTTCCATATCCGACACTCGTAGAATTGGCGCACTAGTTAGTAACCTCTTAAGCTCAATGAATGCACTATCACACTCTACTGTCCATTCATACCTGACCCCCTTGCGCTACAAGGTGGTGATGGGTTTCGCTATTTTTGAGAACCCTTCCACAAATATCCGGTAATAACCTGCTAGCCCCATGAAGCTTCTCACCTCATGGGCATTTTTCGGCACTGGCCACTCCATAATGGCCTTTACCTTTTCTGGGTCCATAATGATTCTTTCGCCGGAAATGATATGACCTAAATAGTGGATCTCTTTATGGAAGAAGGAACACTTCGACAACTTCCCATACAATTTGTTCTCTCGAAGGTAGGACAACACTATTCGTAAGTGTTCCTCATGTTCTCTTTCATTCTTGGAATAGATGAGGATGTCATCTAAAAAGATTTGTACAAAATGGTCTAAGTACTTCTGGAATACGCCGTTCATGAGGCTCATGAATATTGCTAGTGCATTGGTCAATCCGAAAGGTACTACAACAAACTCGTAATGTCCAAACGGAGTTTGAAAGGCAGTTTTTGGGATATCACCTTCCTTAATCCTTAACTGATGATACCCTGATCGCAAATCAATCTTGGAGAATACCGCTGCTCCTTTCATCTGATCGAAGAGGTCATCTATTCGCGACATTGGGTACCTATTTTTCACTATAGCACGGTTCAAGTCCCTGTAGTCTATACACAGTCATAAGGATCCATCCTTCTTCTTTACAAAAATTACCGATGCACCCCAAGGTGAGACACTGGGCCTTATTACCCCTAAGTCCAGTAACTCTTTCAACTGCATTTGCAATTCACAAAGTTCCGGTGTTGTCATCCGATACGGAGTCTTGGATATTGGTTCTGCACCAGGTTTTAGCTCAATCGTAAAATCAAGCTCCCTCTTAGGAGGTAACCCTGGTAACTCGTTCGGAAAAACATCCTGAAATTATGACAATACCGGGTACTGATCCAATGAGGGTCCCTTCCTTTCATTCACTTCTTACACTACATACAATCAACACCCTTGTCTCAAGCATCGTTTAACCTTCATGGTTGATATAAAGCGTAACGAAACTTTTCTTTGTACACCCTGGATCTCTACTGGTCTTCCTTCATCGTCGACACAAAGCACTCTCTTTGCAAAACAATATACCAAAGCTCGGTGAGCTTCTAACCAATCAATTCCAATGATTAGGTCATACGCCCCAAGAGGAGTGACGTATACCTTCAACCTGGTAGTACACACTCCCAGGTCTACTATACAATTATCAACACTAGGTCCTACCGCTTGTTTTTCCCCTGAAGCCATCTCGACTTGTTTAAAGTCATCGTGCTCGTAGGATGCCAACCCACTCTTTTCTAATGCAGATGGTGAAATGAAACTATTTGTCGCACCAGAATCAAACAAAATCTTGACAATGATATGATTTAGCATACCTGATGACTCCACCACCGTGGATTGATGTTCGGCCTGGCGGTTATTAATCGCTGCATAAATTTGGTGGCTGCTACTTGATCTTCCCATTAGTGCCTTTCCTTCTCTATGCACAAACCCTGATTGTAACTCCAGGCAGTCACGCTGGTAATGGGATCCTCCACACCCCCAACAGGTAACACGAGATTGAACCCATGTACTATTATGTGACTGTCTCTGAAATGAGTTCCTTCCCCTGGAACCTCTGCCCCTACTAGTTGTTCCCTGAGATGGTCGTGGACCTGTCTGAGTTGTTGGCGATCAATGAGATGTTGCACTCCCTGCCATTAAAATCCCTGTGGCTACTGTCCTTGGTGTGACTCTTTACCATATGGCGGTGGCCTTGAGCCCCCTCCCCTGGGAAATGTCCTAGGGGCCTTCCCGACGATTCCAGGACGATGCAGAAAGGTCGACCTCATACCTCCATTCAAGTTCATGTGTTCCCCTGTGTAATGCACATTTTCCACTGCTTCTGCTACTAAAGACTGGTGGAATGGAATGAATGGGCTCGACGATTGGCTTGATGAATTGTGTGTAAGGTCTCATGAGCCTGACGCTTGGATAATTGGAGATTATTCTTCAGGCTAGTACCTTGCTATTATTGATAATTTAACTATTTATATGCGAATTTATTTGTAATAGTGATATGTGTGGTGTGTTGGTGTTATTGCTCTTCTTAAGGCACATCGCTTGGTGGGTGGTCTTGGGTTAAAAACCCATGGACCTTCTAAAATTTTAATTAACCTTTTAATATATTTTAACTTTACTCTAAATACACCATTAATTTAATTAAAATTTTAATTTGATAATTAGTTACACTAATAATTTTAAAGTTACATAATTATTTTTATTTTTATTTTTTTTAAATTTACTTTATACAAAATTATTGTAAATTAACTTTAAATTAATTAAAACTAAATTGAACTAAATTACTTTTATACCAAAATAATAAATAAAAAAAATTTAAACGAGAACACAGGCACAATTTATAAAAGAAATTTAAAATTGAAAAAAAAGCAAAATAATTTTAAAAAAAAAGTGCGGGCACGCATGGATTCCACGTGCCCGCCATGCTTTCCCCAGCGTCCTCTTGTACTAAACCTAACCCTACACATACTCTCTCTCGAGCTCTCTTCCCCTAAAACCTTACACGAACTCTGTCTCCTCTCCATTATGATCTCTCCTTCTCGGCAGGCTCGCTACTCGGCTCCCTCGCAAATGCTTCTGTGAGTTTAAATTGGAACGATACAAAGAAGGAAAATGGCAATACGGCTTACCTCGCACAAGAATTTATTAATATCTTCTGAAATGTCTACAGATTAGCAAACCCTTGCCTTTCGAATTTATTGATTTTGGAAGAGCTCGAAAGAACAACAAACATTATCATATCATGGGACAGATATTTCGTAAGTTGTTTGATAGTTTCTTTGGAAGCAGAGAGATGAAGAAGAAGAAACAAGGTTCTAATGATGTGGGTACTTGCCGAATACTCCAGTTTCATGTTTTGGTTAAGCATCCACATCCAAAGGTTGTGATTCTTGGATTGGATGCAGCTGGTAAGACAACCATATTGTACAAGATACACATTTGAGAAGTATTATCTATAGTCCCTACTATTGGTTTCAATGTTGACAAGGTGCAGTAAAAGAATGTGCAGTTTACAGTATGGGATATCGGTGGTCAAGAAAAACTTAGGCCACTTTGGAAGCATTACTTTCGCACCATGGTCGTGGTTGGGCGCTGGTGTGGTCATGGTATGGCGCTGGTGTGGTCATGGCATGGCGCATTGGGTTGTGTGGATTGAAAAGGACTTAACATTGGATCCGTGGTGCAATGGTAGCATGTCTGACTGTGATGCTTACCGAAACAACATACATTTTTTTTTGTTGCAAATTTTATATTTATTTTTCTTTTTACCATTTCTATTTATGTTTCTAATTTTATATATATCTGTTGATGAGTGCAGGAGCACAAAGGTGTCGTGGACTCCTCTTCCACGTAACTTGGTTTGGTGCATGGGAAAACTCCTCTTCCACGTTGTATTGTGGCAGGTGTTTTCCAACTATGGAATTTGGATCCCCGTGCTCCGTTTTCATTCCTCTTGTCTCGATTCTTACTATGTTCCTATTTCCTCTTCACTTTCAGGGTTCTTGTCTCTCGTAACATAAATGTACCGTGTTTGCGTTTGTAGGCCATTTTCTTGGGCTCTTGCAATTGTGAAAACGTGCATTGATCTCTTTGTAGTTTCTTACCTTTGCGGTAATAGTGCCCTTCCCATTCTGAGAGTATTAAATGGAATGCAGTAGGCTTATAACATACTAAAGAAAATTTTGAAAGTGTCCCTTCAACTGAGATTCTATGAGTGGGGTATCTATTCCCACTAAAGTCACTCAGGACTTGCATTTGGCCCCAACTGCATGACATAGATCATTGGCACAGGAAGAGGGCCAACGAGGACTGCAAGTGGAGAATTCCCTCAAAATCTAAACATGTCTTTAGGGATTTTGCACCTTAGTTCTATATAACCAAAGCCCCATTATACTTTTGGTTGTAAATCTATTGATCGTTTGAATCAGGCC
Source organism: Picea engelmannii (assembly GCA_009831015.1). NCBI lineage: Eukaryota > Viridiplantae > Streptophyta > Pinopsida > Pinales > Pinaceae > Picea > Picea engelmannii. The sequence continues at coordinate 163,718 of ML792645.1, read as the reverse complement.
TACGCAGTTGCTAGATGAGCATTTTAAGAAAAAGATGCAGAAGTCTCTATACATTTTCACTATCTCGACTGAGCTCAAATCTGAGGCATTATCAAGCCTCCTCATCATCAATCAATCAAGAATGGTACGCCTTTCCTACTCAATTTATGCACAACTTCTATTTCATCTCTTAACTTTACCTCTTTTTCACGTGCCTGCACAAGATTTTCAATAAAAATAGAGTTTCACTGAAGGCAATCATTACTCTCTATTATTCCCTTGTTGATGAGAAAAACTGAGGTAATTGGTTTTCTTCATATGCCCTTGCGTGGGACAGTCTTAGTTTCGTCAGGAAAATATATTCCACAGCCTTTCCGTCATTCTCACGGGCAGTTGGGCAGAGGAGGTGAACTGAGCTCTCTCCACAGTTTCTTGTTTTATTTTGGGCGTGTTTGCGGTGAGATCCATATCGCCAGCAGAATGATGCTTGCTGGAACAAAATGGGCGTCTTCCTCATGGCAAATATTCTTGCGAACTGTACGTGGGAGGTAAACCCATTGAACATGCAAATGATACCCAGTTTTTTTTTTTAAAGTTTAATGATTATCGGTCGATACTTTCAAGATAAAGCGGAACCGATAAAATCTGGGGCTGAATTAGGTGTGAAATAGTCTTGAGAGATTAGCAGTTAGGGCTCAGATAAATTTGTCATGTAGGGTATTCCCCATAGGATTGATTAGATATTTTTGTTAATTTCTAGCATTAGAATGTTCTGGAAATCCTTTTAAATAACAGAGTGATAATAATTGCAAAAGCACAAGAAAAAGCTAGTAGAAATACAAGGAAGTTAGTAAACAAACAGATTGCAAATAACTATACTCTGAGTAAACAAGAAGCACCCGTTGATATTGAGGAAGAATCCAACTGAACCTTTCTGATGTGGACGGTTGAAGCTGTCGGGCTCTACAAATCTAGTAGTCTATCTTCCTGAGATATCTTTTCATCGGCTTATAATATATAGGGCATATATATGCCCGCCCCTATAAGAATTGAAGCTTCAGAGGAAATCTTTAATTCCCAGAAGAAATGCCTTATGAAATTGGAAATTTATTGCCTGTAATCAGTTCTCTGTATTCATATATTTATTGTTTGTTGTTACTACAGGATTAGTCATTTTCTCTTTTAGTAATATATGGATGGACAACAACCAAAACTGGCAGACCTGTTTCTATGGGGAACTGAGCACAGATTATGGAAGTCTAATATTCGTCTTATTTGGCTTTGATCTGCATTGTTTCAGCTGTCAATGCTAGCCTTACAATCTCTCATCTTGTAGGATTTCTTTCCTTCCATACATTTTGATCCCCTTCATCATAATATTTTCTCCTTTAGTAGTCTAGTAAAATGTATTAGGTCATGTTTTCTCCCTCAGTAGTTTGATGCTATGTTTCAGCGCAAATATGAGTGCAAAATTTATTGTGACGCATTTATCTGGCTATCCTTCATCACCATAACTATGTGTTCTTGCTTGCTGATTTATGGTTAGAACATGGGTGCCTAATAGAGTTGTGCTCAGAAAAAAAAATGTAAATTTGTAGATCCAACTTTTTTGCCGAGTAGCAAATCAGACAACCAACTACTTGCTTTCTTTGTTGATGGCTCTCCTTTGTAACCTGACAGATTATTTTCTTTTGTATATGAATAGCTTAGCATTTTTGTAAGCCTTGTAGATTAGTTTTCGTTGTCCCTCCGTAGAATTTCTCAACAATCTAAGAGTTTCTTGAGTATTAAATTGTTGACCTGGCATCATGGACTTGTAGATCTGGTTTTTAAAGTTTAAATCAAGGGCATAATATAATTGTTGTGATCTTTATTCCTAAATTGTTGTGATCTAGATCCTTACAGTTTCTGTGGTATTTGTTGCAGCTCATGCATACTAATGCAGATAGAGCTTACTCCATTTTCATTTTCAATTCGTATTGTTTATATATTTATATTTGTCTATATAATCAAAATAATAGTGCGTTTGGTTTGCAGGTTAGGTGGGACTAGAGCTAGAGCTTGGAGCTTTGGCCCTCAGGCCCAGATTTCAAACAAAAAGATTTGATACCATGTGTAGTGGCCATATTAAATCTAACGTCAAATAATTAATCAAACAAACAGTAACTTCTACTTGATTTATGAAACTCAATAATTTCTTATAAATTCAGCACATACGCATATAAATTGATCAACGAATAATAAAATTCATAACAAAATAAACAAATACGTAATTTAAAATACCTGGGTCTGATGCTAACCCTCCGCTTTCCACTTGCCTTGTTGACCTTCCTGCTGCCGCCTTGCCCAGCTTGAAGCCATGGACCAACTCTGCACAAAACTGTGTTTCCACCCTGCCAACTAGGACATCTACCTAGCTCCAGGATACCATATGGATATCCTACCCCCCGTGCCCAAAACCCCCAACAAACCGGTGCCCCCTGTACTAATCCTTCCTGACTACATAACTCAACTCCTCTGTGCAATCCAAGAGAAACCTCCCCAAAAATTCCCCGTACAATGGTCTTCCCTCCTTTGTAAACCTCCTCCCCCCATATCCCTCCTTCACCGCCTTCTTTTCATTTACTTCCTTACCTACACATTTATTACCTTATCCCCTTATAATTAATATCTTATCCCTTTATAATTAATGTCTTATCCCTTTCCGTGTACATAAGTTTTTAACAAATTAAACTTATAATTTATTAACACTATTAATTTAATACCCATGTCAATGAATGTAACATGTAATTAATTAATCAATTAATTAATCAAATTGTAACCATTAATTAATTAATAAATATTTAATTAGTATCATTATACCAATCTTTGTTTAATTAATAATATGTTAGAAAAAATTAATTACCTAATAAATTTTACTTAATAATTCCCTAAACATATATTCTACTAGGGTTGTTACAATGCAGGAATGGCCTCGCCCTAAAACTCTTAAGATCTTGTGTGTCTTTTTGGGTTTAACAGGTTATTATCGCAAGTTTGTTAAGAATTATGGAAAAATTGCAACACCTCTCAATACTCTCCTTAAAAATAATGCCTTCACCTGGAATCCAATAGCTGACCAATCCTTCCAGACATTAAAAGACGATATCTGCATGACTTTGGTCCTATCCCTTCCCGACGTCACCAATACTTTTGTCTTGGAATGTGATGCTTCCAAAAAAGGAATTGGGGCAGTCCTCATGCAAGATGATAGGCCTTTGGCCTTCACCAACAAACAACTTCTATAAAAACATTTAGGCCAATCCATATATCAAAATTAAATATTGGCTATTCTGCATGTCGTGGATATCCGGCGTACTTATCTATTGGGGCAACATTTCCAGATTAAAATTGATCAGTAGAGCCTCAATTATTTTCTAGAAGAAAGGATTTCATCCCCGGAGAAACAAAAATGGGTCACAAATCTATTTGGCTATGATTATGAGATCATTTACAAGAAGGGAAAATAAAATGTGGTTCTTGATGCTCTTTCTTGAATATATGAAGAAGGAGGGTCCATCTTTTCCCTCTCCTTCATTGTACCTGATTTCCTCCAAACTTCTTGTGGGGAATAGTTGCCAGATCCAAAAATATATTTCTTAATACAACGATTGCAAGCAAATTCTCCAGCTTCTCCAGGGTACTCTTAGCACAATAATGAGCTTCTCTACAAAGTTCGTCTCTATATAATAAAATAGTCACAACTTAAATCTACTATGCTTTCTAAGATTCATGCTTCACCCACCACTTAGCATTCAAGGTTTACCAAAACCTATGAAAGGGTCAAACATTATTTTTTATGGGATGGTATGAAACACAATGTATTCACCTTTGTGGTTGAGTGTGATGTCTGTCAATGAAACAAAGGAGAAAAAATCAAATCCCCTGGCACACTGCAACCCCTTCCAATTCGCCCTTCTATTTTGTGGGATATCTCTATGGATTTCATTGTTGGCCTCTCTAAATCCGACACCAAGACAATCATCATGGTGGCAGTTGATTGTATTTCCAATTATGCTCATTTTGGTGTTCTACAACATCCCTTCATCGCATCCATAATGGACCAAGGTTTCATGGATAATATCTTCAAACTTAATGGCATGCCACATTCTATTGTCTCTGACAGGGATCCCATAATAACCAACAATTTTTGGCAAGAATTGTTCAAGTTATAGGGCACACAATTACATCTCAACACCACTTATAATCCTGAGACTAATGGCCAAAGTGAAATTGTCAACAAGTGTTTGGAAACATATTTAAGGTGTTTGCATCTAACCTCCAACATCAGTGGGCTCAGGCGTTACCACTCATTGAATGGTGGTACAACACATATTACCATACAACCACTCGCACAACTCCATTTGAAGTAGTATATGGACAAAATCCACCATTATCTCTCTCATACATGCAATGTGTCTCAAAGGTCCAGGAGATTGACAAAAATCTTAAAGTATGCGAGGCCATTCTCCGTACCCTCAAAGACAATTTGGCGATGGCTCAAAATCGCATGAATCCACAAGCCGATCAAGGTCATTCTGAATGTCAATTTTTTGAAGGGAACTAGGTGTTTCTACGTCTACAACCTTATAAGTAGACTTCACTCAAAGTTGACCATTTTCATAAGATTTCTCCCAAATTTTATGGTCCTTATGCCATTCTCTTGCGTGTGAGGCTCATCGCCTACTAGTTAGCTTTTCCTAGTGATTCTAAACTCCATCGTGTTTTTCACGTCTCATGCTTATATAAGGTGATTGGAAGTAAATGCCAAACTCAAACCCGTCTCCCTGAGTTGGTTGAAGAAGGTTCTATTTGGTTATAACCCAAAGCAATCTTGGACCACCGTGAACATCATCTTCGTCAATGCACCATCTAGGAAGTGTTAGTGAAATGGAAAGATACAACTCCAAAAGATGCCACCTGGGAGCCTGCTACCATTCTTCAACAATTTGCTCATCTCAAGTCTTGAGGACGAGGTTGTTTTTCAATGGCAAGGGCATGTTAGGGGCCTATCCTCCCTAACCCCTCATGCAAGTAGAATAATTTATTTTCCATGTAAGAAAGGGAAACATTAGTTTATAAGTCCTATTTAATAAATGAGAACAAGTCAATGTAAGAAGACCTAATAGAAGCTTCCTCTTCTAGAAATATATTCCACTAGAAGGTTCTTTAGAAGATAGAATTAATATAAATAAGAGTAGGAGGCATGAGAATTTTTGTCTGGAGGATTATTGTAATAGAGCGTTGTTGTGCTGGAGGTTTCCCCCTAGAACAGGAAAATGAACATTGTTTCCTATCAATAAAGGTATTATTTTGGTTCTATGGTTTCATATAATTTGTTGTTCTGTTGTTATTTTCTATAGTATTTTTGTTTTCCAAACTATTATAATAGATCTTGTACCTTGCATATATTTTTTCCTACATGATGAAGCATGATAGCATTAGTGGAGAAGAAACCACCATTGTTGGAGAAAATGAAAAGAAAGGGAGTCACATTTTTTTATGCATTTACAGATAGGAATGCACACATGTTCTTGTTGTGTTCGAGCTAAGAAATGTGCATGCATTTTTAATGCAAGTACATTATTTTTAAAGATACAACATGGACTCTTGTAATCCACAATGGACTAGTATTTGTAGATCTTCGATGTGGGTTGGTGTTATTTCGAAAGAAACATGTGTGCATTCTTAAAACACATGCATGTTCCTAAAAATCTAACAAGCACACTTTCCTATTGCAATGAAAAAGGGAACCATCTTTGTGCACCCACCCATAAACACAAATTAAGTAAGGATCAACCCATCACAATTTTTCTTTTTACAATCATTAGGATAAATCCATCCTACACTAAACGCTATCCATGCACACAATTTTAACCTATTTGATCGTGACTTAATTAACAATTTTAATAAAAAAATTTAAATAACTACCTCCAAATCATATATATTATGAGTGACACTCCAACTATGAATTAATACATGTCTTCATTTATATATCAAAACATATTAGTTTTTTTTCCAGATCATTTAATTTTTTAAAATGTTATAAAGTATAGGGTGAGTCTCTCCACATCTTCAATAGGGTGGGGATTTATACAAAAAGTTAAATCATGCTTATTAAAAAGTTGTGTACATTGAAAACATCACCTTCATTTATATGAAAATGGAAATAAAACATCATCTTTATTGGTATAAAAATTATAGTGAAGACGAAAATGTCTAATTGTGCACCCACCCCAACCCCAAAGGATATTGATTTGTATAAATAGTTAAAACAAACTCCTTGTAAAGTAGGGTGAAAACGTGTCCTTCATTTTGTATAAATAGTTGAAACAAACTCCTTGAAAGGTAGGTGAAAACTTCATTTGTATGAAGATAAGTAAAAACCAATGTATTTGTGCACCTTCGACCCCCTCTCATCCTAAATCTTAGCTCCTACATAGCAACAGTTCAATATAAACATATTTTTGCATGACGTGTCGTTTAAGTATAAATGTATTTGTTGAGGGTTGAAATCTCGGGTTAGGTGAGTATGTCCCCGCAAGGGGTTTCACATAACCTTCAAAACAAAGATAATGTGGGTTCTCTATTAATATATTCTAGTGCATTGTATTGAGTGAGTCTCAAACTCTTTAGAG
>ML792645.1:146183-156476 GCA_009831015.1 Picea engelmannii | reverse complement strand
ATATATATATATATATATTACTTAGTGATATATGCATTGTACTATGAAATCCTTTGAGTGTAGGATGACCAGCAGATAATCAGGATATAGGAAGAATGCGATCGGCCTATTTCAGTCGGTGGCAGCTGAAAGACATCGTCTAATAGATCAAGCCACAGACCGCAATGTGTGTTTTAACCTTTGATGTTAGATTATGGATCATGGAATTTTCGAACCGAGAAGAAATAGCACATTCACATTCATACGGCTTATTTCAGTCATTGAGGAATACGCAATAGTTGAAGCGAGTTAATATATCAAATCATACACCATCTAATAAGTTAATATATCAAATCACAGACCATATAATTCCTGCCTCACATCTGCACTCGTCGATAATAGATTTGAAGAACTTTGTCAGTTGAGAAAATAACTTGCATGCCACCCACTCACTTTTATTCCATTACAATTCAAAGTCATTTGGTTGTTGTAATTCGTAGAGGCCTAAAATACGGGATTCATACTAACTATTTGATTCATGTATTGCGTAATCCAAGTCACATTTTCTATGAGTTCGAATCACACGGTTCTGTCAGAAAATCTTGTAGATTTGATTTGTGGAATTTTCAAACCCAGAAGAAATAACACATTCACGTTCATACGTATTACTTCAGTCGTTAAGAGATACGCAATAGTTGAAGCCAGTTAATATATGAAATCACAGACCATATAATTCCTGCCTCACATCTCCAGTTCAGACAAAGTATTGGCAGTTTAGACAAAGTATTAGCTATGGAGGGGCGTCTGAAAGTTTGTATTGTAACATATCTGAATATTTTCCTAGTATTGTGTGAACCAAAGTTAACGTACGCGAAGTCTAAGGCCGCAAAGCCTTTGGTGACAGCTGTGTATATATTTGGAGATTCTACTGTAGATCCTGGTAATAACAATGTACTTGCAACGTTTTCGAAGGCCAACTTTCCTCCATATGGGAGAGATTTCGCCGGCGGAAAACCCACTGGTAGATTTACGAATGGAAAATTAGCAACAGATATAGCTTGTACTTGCTTCTGCGCCCTTCTTTTTACTTTCCATATTAATGTAGAAGGAAAATATAGCATGCCTGGGTTTGTATAGCTCGATTCAGGAACGGATTGTAGGGGTCTTTTTAAGTGCTTCTTATTGATCCGGTGCAATTTTCAGGAAAATAAACACAATTCTATTACGGTTATTATCCTTTGGTAGAAATGTCAATTTTACCAATTTTAGAATTTTTATTATCCTTTGGTCATAATGTTCACGTTTAATTTTTCCGACTATATATAGCAGGATTAGCAGGCCTTCCTGATATAGTACCCGCATATTTGGATCCTGAATTCCAAGGACCGCAGATTCTGAAAGGCCCCAGCTTTGCTTCTGCTGCTTCTGGATACGATGATACTACCTCCCTCCCTCTTGTTAGTAGATGTTTTACATGTGATGCTATAGCGATATCAGGATTTAGATATGTAGAAAGACATTTCATAGCTGAGATATAATCTGTCCTTCAATTCATGCAGAATGTTCTAACTCTGGGACAGCAGCTGGAGAACTTCAAGCTTTATCGAAAAGAAATCGTGAATATGGTAGGCGTGGAGAATGCCACTAATATAATATCCGGAGCGTTGTTTACGATAAGTACGGGAACCGATGATTTCGCCAATAATTATTTTCTCAATCCCCTGACTAGTGCACACTTTACTGTTACCGAGTTCCAGGATCTTCTTCTCCACTCTCTTTGGGACTTTATACAGGTAATCATATGGTCTCTACGTTGGGGATGATGTTTCCTGTTTAGTATATGAAACATCTGAAGGAATTAGTTGAATTGTCTTTATAAAATTGATAAAAATGTTTTAAGCAAATTGATAAAGAATTGGTTGAATTGTTATTAAGAAAATTGATAAGTTGAATTGTCCTTATAAAATTGATAAAAATGTTTAAAATGTTTTAAGCAAATTGGTAAAGAACTGATTGAATTGTTATTAAGAAAATTGATAAGTTGAATTTTCGTTATAAAATTGAGATTGAAAGTCTGCTCCCATAACAATACAAGTTGCAGAGTAGATAAGTTAATTTCTGTGGATATTTATTGGCCAGCAAAGTCTGCTTCCTAGCCAATTATTTCAATTAAGATGTTGTCTGTCAATTAAACCAACGTTAGAATAACATCGAGTAATAACTATTCTCTATCCTTCACATTTTAATATTAAAATTAAACCAACGTTAGCTTCAGCTAATAACATCCAGTACTAACTATTCTCTATCCTTCACATTTTAATATTAATATGTTTATAATTATAATTAATTACTTTCTTGTTACGTTGTACAATAGATAACAGTCTCTTTGCGCTGATAAAATTGTTATCCCGAATGATTTTGTGACAGAATACTTACAAGGAAGGTGCGACCCTATTAGCCGTCATCGGGCTTCCTCCTTTCGGCTGTTTGCCTTCACAAATTACTCTCCACAACTTGATCGGTAACTCATGCGTTTACCATTTTAATGACGTTGCGATCTCATTTAATCACAAGGTTGCATCCTTAGTAGAGACGTTGAAGCCCATGCTTCCTGGTCTTAAAATGGCTTATATTGACATATATGATAAGCTGCTTGACATCATAAAGAATCCCAGTATATATGGTAATATTGTAGCACTTTCTGATCACTTCGTGCTTGAATAAGTTTCGGGTATTTATGTGCAGAGATGGCTAACTGTTTATAAATTAATGTGTGGAAGGCTTCGAAGAAGTGAGGAGAGGCTGCTGCGGAACGGGTTTGCTGGAGGCAAGTATACTGTGCAACCCCACGACCCCCGTCTGCCCCGATGCATCCAAATACGTATTCTGGGATTCTTTCCATCCAACAAACACAGCTTACAATATCCTCGGCCAAGACATATTCTCACAGACTGTTTCGATTTTACATCTGTGAACAATTCATGCAATAGGAGAAACCTTTTAGCTGAAGTAAATATTTAATAAGATGTCCATCGACTATGGGAAATTGTATTCAATAAAACCATGTAATTTAGGGTACGGTATTTATATCTTGGTAGATATTAGCAATCAATCGTTTAAGTTTAGAGGTTCTTCTTATGACAAATAAATAAATCTCATATATCAATTTGGTGTTAGTTTGACAATCACTATAAAATTATATCATTATTAATGTGGTGATAAGTAAAGGCAAATTGTTAATTTTAGAATAATATAGTTTTATCAAAAAACAATCAATGTTGGGTACTCACATTAAGATATCATTGGAGGTAAGCAAAGTCTATGGATTTTACTGGAAGTTGGAATTTGGATATTGTTGCATAGATATTTTATTTAATTTAAAATTAAAAAAAATTAAGAGATCAAATTAAAATGAGTGACTTCAAATAAGAATTTTTTTTTACAATAGAGTGTGAGAGGTGTAATTCTTGATTTTTATATTAACACTTTCTATATATAAAATAATGAAAATAATTTATTTATTTTTATAAATGTTATTTATAATTCTTTGATTACTTAATATAGAATTAACACATAATCTTTAACTATATATATATATATATATATATATATATATATATATATATATATATATGTGTGTGTATATGTATATGTTGATAAATTTGGAATTAAAATGGATTTATACTCATAGATTACATAATTGTTTAAAATTTGTAAAATTTAATTTTGTTTAGATGTAAATAAGATGAATAACACTCTTTTTCTATATGTATATAACATTATCCTTTTTACTTTTAGTTTTGAAAAGAATTTCAAAATTTATAAAATACTTTTAAGTTTAAATAATGATCATTCAATCAAAATAAATAAGATACCTAACTTTATTCATAATACTATAAGCACATTTTTATGAGTATTTAGTTGAAAATTGATTTTCATTAAAATTGCTTCCACAACATAGGTTTGTTTTGAGAGTGCAAGTAAGATCAGTCATCAACTTCCTTCTACATGCATGGAAATGTGATCTTAGAGAAGCACCTCTCTCATTTTGATAGCTTGAAATTTTTAAATATGTATATATTAAATTCTAGAAAAGGTAATGACCAATAAATTGAATAAGAACATATAATTTTATTTTATTTATAATGTTAACAATTTGAAAGAAGTCTATTATTATAAGTATTTGGAAATTGGAAAGCTTACTTTGGTGAGTAGAACAATTGTAAAACTCAGAATTTTGGTTCTCCTAAAAGTAAGAAGGTCCTAATCAACACCTTTGTTACCACACATTGTGAGGTTTCGGGTTGTAGTAATTCACTTTTATGAAGGCTCAAAAGAGGTTGGGTTTTGGGTTGTAGTTATTCACTTTTATGAAGGCTCAAGAGAGGTTGTGTTATACATGTACTATAGATGTAGTCCTTATACCATTGGGGTATAGAGAAGGAAGATTCCCTAAAAGATATAATATAAACATGAACCCCATGTTGGAAGACAAAATTGCTTTGTTGCTAGTTAAAGAAAGAAAATAAATACTACTAAGACTAAAAAATGTTGATGAGCTTCGTAATGAGAGAGGGTATGCTTTACAATATTTAAATAGATTTTCCACATGTGAGAGAAATAACATAAAGGATGAAAAACACTTTCAAAGACATTAGATCTAATTTTTAAAATTACATAGCTTCTTAACTCCTTAAAAAAATCAAAAGGAACTTAGAAATTATGATTCCCAAGGTATTGGATCATAGAGATAACTTGATAAATCAACTAATTAATTTAATTTTATATGTTTGATAAACCAAAGTTGATTAAATAATCATCATTTTTGTATTATAATTAGTAAAATTTTATTACTAAAATTTGGATTCAATTAAGAAGGAATCAAAATATAGTATGTGGTGTATGGAATAAGAATCTTTCTATGGAGCAATAAGGTATGTGGTAAGGAGGCATAATGGAGGAGGTTCAAGTGGATTATGAGGAGGGTAAGGAGTTCTATATGAAATCAATCTTTAGTTCAAGAGAGGATTTACTAGAGATGTTAAGGGGGGATAGGAATTACAATAAGGAAATTACCAAGGGAAAATGTCCAATTGACAATCCAAACAAAACATTAGGAATGACCAAAAATGTGGTGTAGAATCTTCTCAAAGGTTAAGGAGAGAAAATTCAAGGTGAAAAGCACAATTGGCTAAAATTTTGACCCTCTAATGATGCAAGGAAAATAATTCCTTTACACATTAGATCTAGAAGATGGATTCAATAGAGAGAAAGTAATTGTTGACTTACATGAAAAGAGGAAATCCTAGTATAGGTTAGATGACATAATAGCTTCCTTATATAATTTGAAGGAGTCAAGGGTTTTTCCACTCGGTTCTGATTCTTGTTCAAAGCATAGAAATCAAATTACTGAATTTTAGTACGAAGGAGTTCTAGCATTATGTAGGTGTAACACCTTGTTTTCCACAAGACTACAGTTATGCTAAGAATTCATATGATTATGTTTATGGAGCATGTAATTGTGTTTTAATTAATCAAAACACCAAACAATTGATTAAGAGGGAACAACCTTGAAATTACTTGACATAATACACAAGTGGGAATTGATGAAGCATTGATTGATTGATTGGTTGGGTAAGGTGGAGCTAAGATGTTTTTATGAAGAAAATAGGAATCTTCTTTAATAAGGCATATTATGCTTACAAAAGCATAAAAATACCCCTTCCAACGTACCATATATGTATGTGGCCAGGTGACTAGTAATGGAAGTCACAGAGGTGGTTGGAACAATTAATAAATGTTGACGAATTGGTCTCTTGAAGAAGGAAAGGACCAATTGAATGACCTGAAAACATGACACCAAATACTTGCCCCTTCAGAATGGGAACTTCAGACTACGAGTTGCATCTACAAAAATTCCATGGGAATCACAAGAATATTGGATGAGGAAGAGACCAATGGTGGAAAAAAACCACCGAAAAACCAACAGAGAAGGGACAATAGAGGAGAGACCTAAACTCATAAGGGGAGGCTATGAAAGAGTAGAGTGCACACGAGTGTGCACATTCACAATAGAATAGAAATAGAAAATAAAGCACATAGGATCTTGAGAAGAGATAACCTAAGAAAGAACCAGTGAGAAACAGACTCACAGAGAAAAGTTGCAGTGAATAGAGGTCTTCATGAGCACAAATTGAAGAGAAAAAGAGAATGTAAATATTTCCTTGAGGAAAATATTAAGCTTTTCCAACTTATAGATGATCACCCTGAAAGAGAGAAGAATCAGATCGAGAGTGGAGCAAAAGTAGACTACAAATTGGTGCTTACTCGATAGAAACCAACACTAGTAAGGGGAGGTCATCGAGGGACTATTTAGCAGAGAAAGGAATCCATTGTGCAGATGAAATCCAGTTGATAAACCACTTGATAAACCTGTAGAGTTCTTGAGCTCAGTGGGAAGGGGAGAAATTCTACTATTGTCAAAGGTGGAAGGAGAGTAACCTTCCTGGACCGACCATCTTGAGCTTAGAAACCAATTGAATCATTCCCCATGTGGTATCATGGCTTGGCATGGGGGAAATGTATTGTAGGAAGGAGCTCTAAAATATTGCTTGAGGTTGGGAGGAAAGGAATCCTCTCTTAGTAAGTTTTTGTGGGTTTTTCCCTGATCAGATAAGTATTTCACTTGATATGTTTAATTATGTATGAAATATGCATGTATGTAAATGTTTGATTTAAATGGGAAATGCGAATGTTATTAATTAATGAATTGAATTATGAGTAATTGGGATATGTTGATGTTGTGATAGTTTAAATTTTTAAACTATAATTGAAAAAGTGTGAAGAGTCTATGTCCTTAAGGACCCTACAGATTTGGAGGAAATTTTGCAAGACATGGAAAGAAACATCATTTACCTAATGATGCAAGTGTCCTGAAGTCCGGAGAGATCCACATGAGGAGTGGAGGACCAGGAGTCCCAAGGAGACCATGATATATATGTGGAACTCTTGCAATATATGCAAGAAATTTATCTATGAAAAATTTGAAATGCCTTTGATGGCCTTAGGATAGTTTTACGACTCTTGAAGACTTAGTGAAATCCTTACAGAACGTCAAAAATTGGATAAGTTCCCAAATCAAAGCGTTAACCAATGGAAAAACCCAGTGTTAAGTTAGGAGAGAATAGAGCCATTGATTCAGTACAATGAATTAATATCATCCCTTTGTCGGGAAAGCATCATTGTCATGAATGATTGAATGCCTAAAATTATGGTAAGTTCGACGACAGCGAAAACCATAAGGTGCAACGAGGAGCATTGATCTATTGGGATTGACCCCGACCAGATCTAGGCCGTTGGTGTCAGACACATCTTCATCAACATATTGGAGATAGACAAACTTCAAGTGAAGGTCCCTAGAAGAGTGTTAATATCGATGAGAAATCGAGAAAGAAATAAGATCCATTGATTGGTACATGGATGAGAGTTGATATCTGTCGTAAGTTTCATTTAAGTGAGAAGGTGGTAATGTTGTCATGGTAATGTAGTGGGCCAAAAAAATTTCTAGTGTGTCCCTTTTAGTGACATGTATCAGTAGGGGAGTGGGTGTTGTACATCAGTGGTCCCAAATGAATTGGAATCACTCAAGTCTTCAACTGCAATCTAGATTGTAGGATCTAGACATCATCAGACCTTAGTCATTTTTCAAGGGATGTCCAGAATCATATGGAAATCAGGACTGATACATGTTGAAGACAATATAATCTTAAGGTCGAAAAAAAATCATTGATCAATAGGAGAGTGAGATGAGATCTCATTCATGGATCTGTGTAGTTCCTACCCATTCATCATGAAAGAGGTCAAGGACTTGGACATTATTTATCATGCAAGTTGGGTGTGGCGACGCAATAGGAGTCATTAAAGGTGAAACTTGAGAGTTGTTGGATCTGGGAATGGTCTGATGGATGGGATGTCATTAGAGAATTTAGTCTTAGTGTTAGTTCCCCATGAGAGTAAAACTCTGATAAAAATGACGAAAGGTTTTGCGAAGTCAGAACCTCAGAATAGAGAGTTAGGGTAGGTGACACATCAGGGCCACACTAGTGCCACATCAAATGTTATGAGTGGTAGTAATCCATGTGGATACCACATGGATGTGAGATGGATTTTGATAAGGAGAACCTAAATACTTTGGGAGATTGTAACTTGAAACCTAAATATTAGATTTGGGAATGGTTACAGACATTTGAGATCTCTCGGGGAGTAGAATCCATATATGGTCCTTATGATCAAATCGTAACTAATTTGAGATAGAGAAACCTTAACACCCCACCATCCTAAGAGAGGTTTAAGGGGTTAGGTGTGTTACATAGTGGTATCAAAGAAGAGTTCAAAATATAGGCTTGAATGGGTCTCCAACGTTGCTTGAAACCATTTAAATAAGTCTTGATAATGTATAACATGTATGATTTAAATTGACAATGTAATTAATAATGTTGGTTTTTGTTTCAACACATAGGACACAATGAAAGGATGTAGAGGTGAATAATGGAGAGTAGTTTGGATGGCACCTTGCACTTCAGGGATGAGGAATCTAATGGTTGAAGGGATAGAGAAACCCATCCATATTTGATGGACACTATTATAAGTATGAAGGAAGACAATCAAAGGCTCGTGAGAGCTTGGGCTGAATAGTCAGAGTTGAATGTAGTATTATTATTGAGTTTGTCGAAAACTCAAAAACATCTATAGAAAGGCCCAAGTAAGGCATAATTTCAACAATAAAAAAGGTTAAAAAACCCTTGATATGCTCAAAAGCAAGGGTTGGCTCACAACAATGTGGGAAACATCTCTTCCATAAAGAGGCATCGGGATGCCAAGAAGGGCATATCTAGTGGAAGTATTTCCATGGAGTCATCTAGAAGGAAGAATACTTTGGTAGAGCTATCCCGTAGTGGAACAAAGTCAAGTTTCTCGAAGAAGAAAAAGAGGAATAATTCTTAGAGCTATCTGACTAAGGAATTCAAGAAGGTTAAGCCACCTACCTTCAATGGAGAAATTAATAAGGGAGAATAATTCAAGGCATTGTTGTTTGGTATGAAGAAGTAATTTCGGGTACATAAATACTCCAAGAACACTAAGGCAAGGATCACCATTATCAACCTGAATGGTGGAGCTTCCATTTGGTGGGAATACCTCAAGGAAATCAAGGGATTGAAGGAAAGCAAACTGACGTGGAAGTAGTTTGAGAAATACTTCCAAAACACATACCTATCGAAGAAGTATTTTGATGACAAAATCAAGGAATTCCATGAGCATAATTTGGGACAAATTACCATGGATGATTACCCCAAAAGGTTTATGGAGTTTTTGAGGTATGTCCCTTACCTCAAGGATAAGAAAGAGAGAGTGCATAATTTTATTAGTATATTTTCATAGTCTTACCAAGATAGGATTGATTTCGAAAAAAAAAATACATTTGAGGACATTATTTAGAAGGCTAAGTGTTGTTATGACCAGTCTAAGCATAAGAAAGAGCCTTCAAAATATTGAAAGAGGAAGGAAAAGTGTGGATTCTATAAAAAGGGATTCAATTCATTCCCATACAAGAACTCAAGGAAGGGTGTAGAGTTTTCCTAACCAAGAAGAAGTGTGCATAAAAATAAATTTCCATCTCAAAGTGGAAATACGCCAACAGAGAAAGGATGAGAAAGAGAAAATGAGCCTAAGAAAGGAACTTTTCAATGCTGGGGATGTGGAGAACCACAACTATTCAGACATTTTCCCCACCGACAACATGACATCACAAAAGTGTATAATGTATAGGAAGTATTTATGGTCAACAATATATCTAGAAGCATGCCGAGAATATATGCTGCTATGGAGAATTGACAAGAACATGACTAAGCCTCTGTGGTGAAATTGGAAGGTATTGTTGCCAAGGAACCTATCTCTATTTTAATTGACCCAGGATCCAACCTCATTTATATTTCACCTTGATTTCTTGATGCATGATCATTACAGAGAAAGAAACATGAAATAGCATGGTTGGTTTAGTTAGCCTCTCGAACAAAGAGGAAAGTGGCAGAGGTAATTGAAGCTTGTCCAATTGAAATGGATGGATTGTTGACTAAGGAAACCTTGAATATCCTACCCGTAGCCTCATATGATGTATTGTTGGTTATGGATTGGCTAGCTACCCACGAGGAGAAATTAAATTGTTATGAGAGGATTTTTGGAATGTTAAGATAATTAGGGAAATGAAAGAATATTGTAAGGAATTGAGAAGTCAGTTTTAGTTGTTGGACACACCTA
>ML792645.1:120259-137646 GCA_009831015.1 Picea engelmannii | reverse complement strand
GTGGAGGAAGCCCAGAAGGGATAGCCCTTTTTGGTTCATTGGAGTTTTGATTCAGCAGAGGCCGCACAGGAAAAGGTGGCGGAGCAGAGGACTCTTCTTAGAGGAAGAGAATCGGCGACTTGAAATCGTCGGCAGTCTCACGAAATTCCGTGGATTGTTAGATCTGGAAGGAGTTGCTAGAGGTTTAAGCCGCAGGTGCACAGGGAAATCATTTTCATATCGGCAGATCAGGGTTGGCGAGGACAAGAATCCCATGTCCATTGAAATCGCGAAGAGCGATTTCCCGATTTGATCGAGGCCGTCGATCCGGGCGTGGACAGGTGGCACGAATCCGTAGTATCAGACTTTCGGCATTCGGGTTTTCCAAAAGCAAGAGCTTTGGAGTCTTGGATCCGCGAATAGCGAAATCCCGACGGGACGTGGCAGTGTGGGACCCGGACGTCAGTGGGGAGACGCGTGGAGGCACATAGGCACATCGGTGTTCGGGGATTCAAAAGGTAAGTATCACCCTGCCTCTCACCCGCCGATTTCCCGATAGGAAGATCCCCGAGGCAGAGAGTGTTGACCGTTGACATCGCGGATCGGGATTCGGAGGGCTTATGTTGCACTGAAGGTGCGCACAAGGTTCGCGAGTCCGCGAAACCCCGACTTCCCGAGTTCCGAAAGGGAAGCATCCCGTGAAGACTGTGGGTGACAGAACCCCCGAGTGGGAATTGAAGAGCATCGACTCTTTGGGCCGTGGAGAGAGAAGGTCCTGGTGGAGTGACCGCCTGCTGAGAGTGCGGTTGCCGTCACATAGCCATCATATTTATACTTTCATCCTCTAGTTCATTTAACCCATTTTTAGGTCACTTAACCCATTTCTAGGTCACTTAACTTATTTTCCTTATTTTAGGGTCAACCACTTTCCATAAATAGAACGTTCTACACTACTTTACCATTTAAATAATCTTTCTTGATTTTGTCACTTTTCATTATTATTTAAATAATCCATCTTGACTTTGTCACTTTACTTTATCATTTAAATAATGATTTCTTCTTTTAGGACACTTTGAATTCTTTGACCATTTGGGGCTTCAAGCCAACACATGGGGGGCCTTCAACTTCGTAGGGCCATAACTCTCAAAATGTGAGGAGTTATGTGACATTCGACATACCACTGGAAATGGAATGAAAAGAACTATCCATATACGATAGTTTCACCAACAACTTCATTGATCATCATATCATTATTCCACATACAAGCATGGGTCCTCTCAACCACAACTCAACCACAAAGCGTCTTCCGGTGAGGGATTTCACCATAAGGGGACCACTTTGGAGTTCATCCATTTGTGCACTTTATCAATCATGATAAGACTATAATGATTCATCTATGCATCAATCCACCACTACATCATATACATCAACTATGCATCATGTATCAATGACAACTCATTGATCATCTTCATCGATTGGTTTCCACTTGAAATCTATCATTCTCATCAAGGAAAATACATATACATTACATCAATCATCAATCAATCAATGACACCAATCAATCAAACCATTGGCATCAATGACAACATGATCCAACAATATCCCCCTTTGGCATTGATGGAAATACCAACATTGATGTCAACAACAATTACCAATTATTGATGTCAAATATGTAGACAAGGCATTGTCATCAATCATATCAATATGACTATCTATCCCTATTAGTAAACATCAATCATATCAACAATAGTCAATGTGACTGTCTCTCCCAATCAACAATCACATCAATGTGACTATCTCTCCCTCTTTGACATCAATGGAAAAGGGCCATTCTCCTCTTGGGGTTGCTCCCCCTGTCTTGTTACCGCTGAATAATATCTCCCCTTTTGAAGAAGGGATATCACTATGATGTAATGTTTAATATACATTGAACAAACTCCCCTTGTGACCATTTCTCCTCCTGGAATTAGGCCTTTGTGCTCTTTCTTCAAATATAGGGCTATTTTCTAGGTATGCATATGATAAATATCGCATCCTAGAATCATGGGAAGAATAATGACTCCCCCTATGGGTATGCCTTCCCCTATCTTCTCTGCAATATCAACAATATGCTACCATATAATGATCGTTGGACCTGTTCATGCATCAAACTCATGCCACACCAAACATCAAAAATATATGTCAACAATGGAATAAAGAATCCTAAGCAAAATATCAACCAGGTACATCCTGTAGAAAAATGTGTGCTCATCATGCACAACACTTATGTACATCAACATCATGCAATGTGACAAAATATATCATCCATGGAATGTATCAATCATATGACTCTATTAATATGCCAACATGTGCATCTACCAATATGCCAACTATGTGCATCCACCAATATGCCAACCAAGTGCATCTACCAATATGCCAACCATGTGTCATATCACTCATGATATGTTTCCATCATGAACCAAGTATCATAACCATGTATCAAAAAAATACCAATTGTTGTGCTAATCAAGTAATACCAATCGTGTAGTATCATCAAGCATCATCACTTGCACCAAGCAAGTATATCAACCATGCATCAACAAGATATGACTCCCTAATGATGTACAACATGACTATCAACTCAACTCACAAACTACATGTCTCAATATGTAGCCCAACCACATGCAAAATGCATGCACCATGACTTCCAATAATACATCATAGTATGTGCCAACCATGTACCCCAAAATATTATTTTACATAATCCAATAGATGAGCATTTGATCAGCATTGATCCATACTCATGGGTTAGTGCCATGTACCCAAGATATATTTTACATCGTCACCTTACATGATCTAACATAGAACCATGAAAACCTGCAACAAACAGTGTCAGAACCTGCAATAAACAATGTCAGACCCTACAACACAGAGTTAAATTATCAAATCAAGATGCAACTCATGTGCATTGCCTTTTTGATGCAGACCCCCTACCTCAGCAGGTTTCTGCGACCTCCTAGTATCTAGATCATTCTCTTCCCTAAGTCAAAATGGCCCTTCAGCTCCTCCTGGAATCCTTTGGACTGATACACAGGTCCCTTCGTCCTCTGGCACAGGTCTTGAGAAAACCTGCGCGCGCCTCCTTTTCATGTTTCAAGGTTTCGCAATTTCGTGAGCCAGGATTCCATATCCCCTGACTCCTGGTCCCTTGAACACCCGAACCCTGAAATGTTGAACTCTACCCATGACCACGTTCCACCTTTCAGGATTTTGGAATTCATGATTTTGCTATTCCAGTGGCAAATGGTTCTTGGTCCTTCAACCTCTCGGGTCCCGAAAAGATGAAAAGGGATTAACGGGCTTTGGTTCCGCCCTTAGCCTCTGTCCACATGACCACAACTCTGTTTCCACGCACTTAACAATAAAGCACTATTGGATTTCGTGATTCATGGAATCACGATGCAACGGTCCCTCCTTTCCCCTTTCGAACCTCCAGTGGCCAAAATGTCAAAAATTTCCAACACCTATCCCCTCGGTTTTTTGTGAATCGCGACTTCAGGTTTTGCGATATCAGGAAATCCAATTATAGGGGATATTTCTGCCCCTTGGAACCCTCAGTGGCCGAAATGTCAAAATGTCAAAATGTCTCGGCACTTGTTCCTTCGAGATTTTTCTTTTCATGAAATCAAGACACAAGGAGTATCCTTGTTCCTTAAAATCTCCGTTCTCCAAAAATACGAAATGTCCCAATGCCTTATCCTCTGGCTTTTGTGAATCGCAACTTTGAGTTTTGCGATTTTTGGAAATCCGGTTACAAGGGATATCTCTGCCCCTTGGAACCCCCGGTAGTCGAAATGCCGAAACGCCAAAATATCGTGGCATTCAATCAACGACTCACAACGACCCCTAGTATTGATGGTTCCAGTCAAATCGTGATTTTGCGATTTCATGGTTCGGGATTCTGAAAGACAAGAGTCTCTGTCTTTCCAACTCGAGGTACCCGAAATGTTGAAATGGGCGTTGAGAAACTCTCGCCGCTAAACTCCTCATAGCTCCACTAGATCCAACGACCTACGGGGTTTCAGTGTTCCTTCTTGAGGATTTTCCACCATCCATTCAGATCTTGAACTCCTCTCACCTGGATCTACGCAGCATTAAAGTCTGTGCTCCTTCTTCCAATCGGACAATCCACGGGAACTTCCAGAGCAATCCAATGCTCGACAATGTTCTTCCTCCTGATATTTTACTTGATTTCAACTTAGGAATTTTTCTAGTTCTATGATGACTCATCCTTCATTCCTTCCATGGAATGAATTCCTGGTCTCGACAACACCTTCCGAAGTGTTATCTCTCCTGAGCATTGTCTGTTTCAAACTTCGATCTCCCGCGCACTCCTTGCATATGAGGGATTTTGATAACTCAGATCCATGGTGTTCCTCTCTATCTCGATGCACACCTTGAAAAGCTTCCAATGAAGAGAAACAATTGAAACTGGGGAAATTCATAGTTCCATCCACTTGTTCATGAAAACAAAAAATAACAGGAAAATGCACACAGTCCAAACACCACGCATTTGGATCAATTTTCCATTATGTTATATTGACAAGTGCCCAATGGCTACAGATTACATTCAAATTTACAGTCACTCAACACATTTTCCTCCTGCTTACTCACAGTTCTCTCGTACAACTAATTTTTCTCTGTATTCCCGCTCTCTCTTCTAACTGGGTGTGTAAACTTCTACATAACTCAAGAATGCTTCTAGGGTTTCCCTTGGCTACTTGCCTACTCTAAAATTCATCCTACACTATCTAAGTCTAGTCACATTCCAGAGATGAAGTGGAAACTCCTGCTCTGTTTACAATTTTCAAAATGTGCCTCAAAGGGTAAAATTCAGCATCGGTTCAAGCGTGCCTCCAAAGGTGAATTTTGGCACTGAGTGAAGGTGGATTTCAAAATCGGTTGCAACTGTTAACATTGAATTTCTGGAAGAACTCACATGTGTTGAGTGGTCCTGCCTCTTCACACTTGCCAATGATGCTCCTGCATCACTTTTTTCCCAGGCCTTCTACACAATAGAGCATGTATGTATGCAACTGTAACCATTGCCAAATGTGTATGCCTCAGTAGATGGAACTTTTGAACTTCCCTTCAGTCTTTCATTATGATTTGGCTACTCTGTCTTATTCACCCACTTCTGTAGATGAAACTTCTCCTAAGAACTTGATCTCTGAGGATCCATATTTTCAAATATGTCTCCCTTTCTTACTTAATTCTTTCTTCTAGCCATGCTATGTGAAGTCCTCATCATGGACTTTCTTCTTCTGTTCCAACACTCCTGGGATTTGTGGTCGAACCCACTATAGTTGTAGCATCTCATGGTGTTACAGTGAACAACAATGTGTCCTATTTCATCACATCTCCAACACCTCATGGTGTTATGCTATCTTCCATTATATCTCCTTTCATAAGATCTACATTCAAAATCTTTGAGACCATATCCATTACATGAATAAAAATGCCCATGAAAAATACTTTCATACCTTTGCTTTGGTGTCCCAAAAGCAGCTTCTTGATGTCTTGCTTGCTTTTTTCTTTTGAGATTTTCTTTTCCTTATGTAAATGGTTATCTTTCAACATTGTCTTCCTTCTTTGATGGAATTACCTCATGCTTCTTTGAGGTGCTTTCTTCAGCATGTGTATCTTCACCTTTGTATCCAAGACCTGATTTATCACATGGTGATCTTTGACTTAACAATATCTCATCCAAGATTCTTGAGCTATTCAAGAATTTGTTTGACTTCTCTACCTTCTTTCTAAGGTCAACAATTTCGACTTCTAACTTACAACATGACTCTTATTTTTTATTAATTTGATTCTTCAAAAGTTCTTCTACCCTTTTGGCTTCTTCAATTTGGATCTTGAGATGGACAATAGTTTCAAAACTTTTTCTAATCTCATCCTCTACCTTCATATCTTCTTTTTCATTCTTTAGTCTTGGGATCTCTTCTTTTACTTTGAGCATTCCCTTTAACTTCAAGATATACCTTTGACTCCTCCTAAGAAACTTCTTAATGTTATCCGAAAGATAGTTATAGTGTGTATAAAAATGGTCACTTTTATATTTATATAAACCCTCTTCAATTTTCTTTTGAAGTTCTAATAGATTTTCTTCTATTCTTTCCATGGGATAAGTATCATCAAACATTACACAAATTGTTTCTAGATCATCTTCTTCACTTGAGAAAAATTCAACATCATCACATTTTGAATCATTGCAATCAACAGTCTTTGGAGATTTTTTACCTTCAATATCTTCCTTCTTGGCAACACGATCACATGATTCTTTGCCTTCATTTGAAATGTCTTCAATATCTTCCTTTGTGCTATCATCACTTGAAGTAAATACAATCAAGGTTTTTTGGAGATTCTTTACCTTTGATAATCTTGATGGAGTGGTCTTCAACATATTCATTCTCCTTCTTGCCTTGATATGTCTCTTCTAGCTTTAGCCATAGATCCTTGGCGGAAGTGCATTTTCCCATTCTCTATTTGATAGGGCTTGAGATTCCACTAAGAATGGTCTTGAGATCCAATGCATCATTCTTATTTTCTTCTCTTTGAGATGCAAACTTTGACTTGTTCTTCAACGAAACTGATCCACCAATGGCTGACTTCCAAATCATTGCTCCCATTGTCTTCAAACACACTCTCATCTCTATTCTCTAAGTAGAATAGTTTTCCGCATCAAGGATTGGTATTTCATCATCCATTTGTGTGTATATGGATCTCCTTCAATATTGTTAAGGCTTGTAGTGAAGGCCCACTCTGATACCAATTGTTGGACACACATACCACACTTNTGAATGAGTGTGGGGGTATTTTCCCAAAACTTCCCTCTTTCAAAAAACCTCTTAGTTCAAATTCAACATTTATTCATTACCCTTTGTTGTCATTTATAACCAGTTAGATGTGAACATATATATCAACAATATATCATCACCACAAGGAACACAAAGAACACAAGATGTATGTACAAATTTTCTTTTATTAGGGACAACAATCTGAGGGTTTATCAGCAATTGAATAGAGTACAACTCTAGAAGAGCACCAACTCTATTATGCGAGACTCAACTTACATACTCAACACCAACTGAGAAGAGGAAACAATCCTCAATAGATATCAATCTATCAACAAGTACACGACCTGTCAGTAGTGCAACCTGCATGTGTATGTTCCTTGGCTCACTATAGCCCACATATGTATGCATCCATTGTACACAATAGTCTGTGCATACCATATGAGTTGTTAGGGTTTATCCTTCAATATCAACTCAGATCATCTACAAACAATATATCATTCTCTTTTGGCTCTGACTGTCAAATTTGCCCATCAACCAGTCACAACACATCCAATATATCCAATAGATTTTTCATTCTCCACAAAAAATCAATATGAATGCTATCTCAATCATGTATAAACAACTAGTATACAAAAACAATCATGTCACCACTGAATCAAAAGAGTACTGTTCACTCCATCAACCAAATCAACCAAACTGAACAACATCATAGAAGCCATACCAAGAATTACTTAAGCATACACAACACATCAAATAATAATATCCATAAAGACAATAATTTAACCATATCAGTGTCTCAGTGATATATCGGAGGCCATAGAATGCATATCTAGAACCTGCCTCATCATCCAAGAGCTTGGCACCAGTTCAAACACAAGTATTCACCATTCTATCCACTGTACGCACATTGTCCTCATACAGCCTATGTATACCTTCAATGTATACGCACCCAATACAAAGACAACCCATGTATACTCAGAAACTAAAGTTTCTGAAGCTCCGAGAAATTTTTCGTCAAGATCTCCGACATTTCCGAAAACTTGATGCGTCCATGAGATCCTCCTCACGCTCTCTTTCTCAGAATAGATCTTCAATTATTCTCAAGAGATCCATACCAAATATTATCTTACAAGAATCTCTCCATCAATACTCCACAAGATAATCTCACAATAATCTCTCCATTGATCCACAAGATAATCTCACAAGAGGCTCTCCATTGATCCACCAAAAGGATGGTCGGCAAGAGACCATAGCCATATTATTTATACTTTCATCATCTAGGTCACTTAACCCATTTTTAGGTCACTTAACCCATTTCTAGGTCACTTAACCTATTTTCCTTCTTTAGGGTCAACCACTTTCCATAAATAAAAAGTTCTTCAATACTTTATCATTTAACAAATCTTTCTTGATTTTGTCACTTTTCTTTATTATTTAAATAATACATATTGACTTTCTCACTTTACTTTATCATTTAAATAATGATTTCTTCTTTTAGGGAACATTGACTTCTTTGACCATTTGCGGCTTCAAGCCAACACATGGGGGTCCTTCAACTTCGTAGGGCCATAGCTCTCAAACCGTGAGCAGTTATGTGAAATTCCACATACCATCGGAAATGGCATGAATATAACTATCCATCTAGGATAGTTTCACCAACAACTTCATTGGTATTCATCTCATTATTCCACATACAAGCATGGGTCCTCCTAACCACAACTCAACCACAAAGCGTCTCCCCGTGAGGGATTTCACCATAAGGGGACCACTTTGGAGTTCATCCATTTGCACACTTTATCAATCATGATAAGACTATAATGACTCATCTATGCATCAATCCACCACTGCATCATATACACCAACTATGCATCATGTATCAATGACAACTCATTGATCCATCTTCATCGATTGGTTTCCACTTGAAATATATCATTCTCATAAAGGAAAATACATATACATTACATCAATCATCAATCAATCACTTGATATAAATCAATGACATCAATCAATCAAACCATTGGCATCAATGACAACATGATCCAACATTAGTAAGGAAAATATCAGCATTGCAAATCAAGACATTTAATATAAAAGGGTGCCCTTGTATGCTATACAGGTTCTTAGCTCATATGAAAGCAAGGAGATGAAAGATAAAGATCACCCCATGCTATGGGAATTCAAGGATGCGTTTCTAGAGGAATTTCATGGATTACCACCGAAAATAGATCTTGATTTCTCAATAGATCTCGTACCTAGAGTGATGCCAACTTCAAAGTTTCCTTATAGAATGAGCACATCATAGTTGGTGGAGCCGAAAGTACAGTTGAGAGAGATGTTGGATAAAGGTTACGTTAGTTCGAGTGCATCTCCATGGGGAGAACCTTCTCTATTTGTGAAGAAGAAATATGCTACCCTAATATTATGCATTGACTATAGGAAGTTGAACAAGATGACCATCAAGAACAAGTATCCTTTTCCTAGGATAGATGATCTCTTTAACTAGCTAGAAAGAGCTGTAGTTTCCCCAAAAATTGATTTGAGGTCAGGATATCACCAAGTCAAAATCAAGGATGAGGATATCCACAAGACAAATTTTAGAAAAAGGTATGGAAAGTACAAGTTCATAGTGGTTCCATTAGGTATTACAAATGCACCATCCACATTCACGTGTCTCATGAATGATGTGCTTAACAAGTATTTGGACAATCATTTCTTAGCATTTGTGGATGAAATGTTGGTGTATTCCAAGGATAGATCAGAGCATGAAGATCATATCAGGATGGTGTTACAATTTTTGAGAGATCACAAGTTGTATGATAGGTTCAACAAATGTGATTTCTTTCAAAAGAAAATTTGGTACTTAGGCCACATAATCTCAAAAGGAGTGGCAGTGGTTCCCGAAAATATCAAGGAAATCATGGATTGGTTTGCTCCTAAGAATGTCATGGAAGTAATATCATTCATGGGATTGTATATATACTACAATAGGTTCATAAAATGATTTTCCAAGATTGACAATTCCATTACCTCATTGCAAAGAATGGGGAAGAAATGTGTACGGTCATCAGAGTGTGAAGATAACTTTTAGTAGTTGGAGAACCTTCTAACTAATTCCATTTTTTTAAGGATTGCAAACCTTGTAAAATATTTCTTGGTTTACATTGATGATTGAAAGGAATCACTAAGAGGATTCCTCATGCAAGACGAGCAAGTGATTTTTTATGAATCACAAAAATTGAATGAGCATGAGTAGAAGTATGTTACCCACGATCTGGAACTTGCAACAATCGTGCATGCATTGAGTATGTGGATACATTACTTGATTAGGAGGAGGTTTGTCCTAATGATAGACTAGTATGGTATAAAGTACCTATTCAAGCAGCCAAGGTTGAATTCCATACATTCCAAATGGATGGTGATGATCAATAAATTTGATTTTGAAATGAAACACATAAAAGGAAAGAAAAAGAAGGTGGATTATGCACTCAGCTAAAGTGTGGAGACTATACAGTTAGCAACAAAAAGTGAGGGGGAATATGATATCAAGTAGAGTATTAAAACCCTCTTGCGGGAAGATGATTTCTTCAATAAATTCATAAAAGGGTTACAACAAGAAACCAAGGAAAATAAATATGAAGGATATCAGCTTGAGGCTGATAGTTTGTTGTTGTATAACAACAAGGTGTATGTACTATGTGTCCAATTCAACAGGTTTTGAGGCACTTGGTTATGGATGAGTTCCATAGGAGACCATACGTAGGTCACTCTAGTTACCATAAATGGTAACAACAATAAGGAATAGTTATTAATATCTCTCGAAAAATCGACAATGGTGATTTTGAATAGTCAACATTTTGGATCTCCAATCATATCCATCACCAGGACAAGAATCTAGGAAGCTAATAGTGTCAACTTTTTTCTAAAAGAGAACTTACAAAAACCTAAAAATAAAGTCTATAAGAAGAAGAAAAAAAAGGATATTAGTTTAAAGTTTTAAAGAATAAATTAAGGTATTCATAATAAGAATAAATGTGACAACAAGGTATAAAATAAATACTAATTAATGATGGGAAAGTATATTAAAAGTGTTATTAATAAAGTGTTATAGTATAATAATATCCTTGATAGAAAGTATTATAATAATTAATATTGATAGATTAGTATTAATAATAGTAATAATAATTAAAAATCGATAAGAATATTATTAATAAAGTGTTTAGTAGTGTTATTAATAGTCATAATGAAAAAGTATTATAAGTTAATAGTAATATTAGGTATAATAATAGTATTAATAATAGTGCGAGGTTTGCATTGATTACTCATTAATAATAGAGTATAGTAATGTTATAGAATAGTATTAATAGTATTATTTGTAATACAAAATTTTAACAATATACTACAAATTAGTGATGGAGTTAATCTATTAAAATGATATTAACCATACTAAAGTATTCTTAAAAAGGTTAAAATATTCAAATTATTATTAATGGAGTTTTACTAAAATAAAAGGTTATTTTAAAGGGGGGTGGAGGTCTTAGCTTAAAACTAAGAAATCAGAAGAAAAACAATCATAGGAATAGGTCAAAAGAAAGAAAAAAACTAAAAATAATGAAAAAGAAAAAGAACAAAAAGGAGAGAGAGAGAGAGATAACCTAAGTTACTTGCTTCTTTCATTGTGGATCAATGGAAGTCAACTCTCATTGATATCCAACTGACCATATCTATTAAGGTTGTTGGGGAATTTAATAGTTTCTATGACTTTCCTGATTTTGCGTTTGAAAAAGTGATATTATTTGGTGAGGACAATAGGTTATATAATGATATCAAGTTCACATTGGAACTGGAGGAGGAGGACAATAAAATCTCCTTTTTTGGATGTATTAATTCATAGAAAACAAGATGAACATATTGCCATCAATTTTTTTAGGAATAAAACAAATATAGAGAGATACTTACATGCAAGCTCTCATCGGATAGGCTATTTTCCCCAGAAAAGAAGACATGTTCCTTATTACTATTTTTTTAATATAATTGGCGAAATCGACAACTGAGTCGGTCTCATACTCGCGTGACATGGGTTCAATTCTGACCATTACCACTATGACCTCCAGGTGTCATACACATGCCCCTTCTGTAGGCATGGGTAAATCGAGGGCATTTGACTCGAAACGCCATCAAACATAACACTTCATATCACAACACTTCCCAATTGAACTACCCTCTGGGGGCTCTCTTCCTTATTAGTATTATTAATTATTATAGTACTTTCTATAAAGGCTATTATTATACTATTATACTATAACACTTTATTCATAACACTTTTAATATACTTTCCCATCATTGATTAGTATTAATTTTATACCTTGTTGTTACCTTTATTCCTATTATGGATACCTTAATTTATTCTTTAAAATTTTACACTAATATCCTTCTTTTTTCTTCTTATAGACTTTCAGTTTTTAGGGTTTTTGTAAGTTCTCTTTTAGAAAAAATATGACACTATTAGGTACTTAGGTTCTTGTCTCTTCTCTTTCTCATATTTATATCTAGGTAGCCATCTTCTCCTACTCGATGATTTTTGTCCTGGTGATGGATCTAATTGGAGATATGAGACATTGACTTTTTAAAATTACCACGGTGGATTTTCCGAGCGATGTTAATAAGTATTCCTGCCAGAAAAATATTAAAACAATAAAAATAAGGGAGTTTTATTATTGGTTGGGAATGAAGTAGGGCATTGCTTAGTACATTGCGAAATGTTTAGAATACCAACAGGTAAAAGTTGAGCATAGACATCATGTTGGGCTGTTGCATCCTTTGAAAACTCTAGAGTGGAAACGGGAAATGATTTCCATGGATTATATTACGGGTCTACCAAGGCAAATCAAGGAACATGATGCGATCATTGTTGTAGTTGATAATCTTTACAAATTTTCTCATTTTATTCCCATTAAATCTAATTTCAAGGTCATAGATGTTGCTAACATTTTTATAAAATAAATTTTCTGACTATATGGTTTTCCCAAGACCATAATTTCGGATAGGGATTCCAAGTTCAACTCAATTTTTTAGAAAATCTTGTTTGCAGTCTTGGGAACACAATTGGAATTTATCATAACCTACCATCCTCAAACACATGGTCAAACCAAGAGAGTGAACAAAGTATTATAAGAAATGTTGAGGATGCATTTTATGCATCATTGCAAGAAATGGGAAGAGTATCTACCTCTGGTAGATTTTTCCTACAACAATGGTCATCAAGAATCATAGAAAATGATCCTTTTTTAGGTTATGTATGATAGAAAGTGTAGAGTTCCAATCAGCTTAGATAGTCTCATGGACATTATCACAATTGGACCATAATTTCTAAAAGAGATGGAACAAGCCATGGTTAAGATAAGAAAAAATATGAAAGTATCTCAGGACATACAAAATATCTATGCAAATAACAAGAGAAATCACAGATAGTTCAAAGTGGGAGATCATGTGTATCTCTGAGTGAAACTCAA
Source organism: Picea engelmannii (assembly GCA_009831015.1). NCBI lineage: Eukaryota > Viridiplantae > Streptophyta > Pinopsida > Pinales > Pinaceae > Picea > Picea engelmannii. Next base: position 124,316 of record ML792645.1, on the reverse strand, counting down.
GAGGAGTTCCCTGAGAATAGGGATGTGTGATAAGTTATTAACCCACTACTATGGACCGTTTGAAGTCTTGGAAATAATAGTTCCTGTAGCATACATACTTTCATTTCAACCTACTATTAAATATCGTAATTCATTCCATGTGTCTTTGTTAAAGAAATATGTACATGATTCTAATCATGTTATTGATTGGACTATGATACAAGTGGAACCATAGGAAGAATTCTATACCAAACCTCAATGCATACTTGACAAGAGAGAAATAATGCTCCAGAACCAAGCCATCATGCATGTCAAGGTGCAATGGAAGCACTTTGGAGAAGATGAGGCTACGTGGGAGACAAAATATTCCATGATATTTGCATACCCATTTTTTTTTATATAATTGTATATACATTGTTTTTTAAATAATGAGGATGGTGTTTCTTTAAGGGGGAGGGGAATATAACACAATGTTTTCCCCCAATACTCTAATTATGATAAGACTTCGTATGATTGTATTTATGGATCATGTAATTGTGTTTTAATTAATTAAAACACCAAACAACTGACTAAGGGGGAACAACCTTGAAATTAATGGCCATGGTACACAAGTGGGAATTGATGAAGCAGGTCGTGATTGAGTGGATGCGTAAGGTGAAGATAAAATGTCTTTATTAATAAAGTAAGAATCTTTTTTAACAAGACAACTTATGCCTACAAATCATAAAAATTCACCTTCCATCTATTTACTAGATTTGTATGGAGACATGTGACTAGTAATGGAAGTCATAGAGGTGGTTGGAACAATTAATAAATGTTGATGGATTGGTCTCTTGAAGAAGGAAAAGTCCAATTGAATGACCTGACAGTATGACAACACAAACTTTCCCCTTTGGAATGGGAATTGTGGACTACGTGTTGCATTTGTAGGAAGGCCACATGAATCCCAAGAAGATACCAAAGGTGGAAAACACCACCGAAAAACCAATAGATGGGAGACACTAGAGGGGAAAATGACACTGGTAAGGGGAGGATGTGGAAGAGTAGAGCACACACTAGGATGCACATACACAACATAACAAAATGATAGAACAAAGCACGAAGGATACTGAGAAGAGATAACTTGAGAAAGAACCAGTGAGCAACAGACTCATAAAGAAAAGGTGTAGTCAACAAAGGTATTTCTAAGAAAGGATTGAAGAAGAAAATATAATGGAAATATTTCCTCAAGGAAAATAGGAAGCGTTTCCAACTTATTGATGATCACCCTTAAATAGAGAAGACCTGGATCCAAACTAGAGAAAAATAAGACTACAACTTGGCTCTTACTAGACAGATACTGAAATTCGTAAGGAGAGGTCATTGAAGGACCTTTTACTAGAGAAGGGATTCCCTTGTGAAGACGAAATCCAGTTGATAAACCACCTGATAAACCTGTATAGTTCTTTAGAATTAGGAAGGGGGAAAATATATTCTTTTCAGAGGAGGAAGGAAGGTAACCTTCCTGGATCATCTTGATCTTGGAAACCACAAACCAGCTCAATCATTCACCTTTTGGTATCATGGCTTGGGCCGGTGGTGGTTTACTTTAGGAAGGAACTCTACAGTATGGCCTAAGGTTGGGAGGAAAGGAATCCTCTCTCATTCAATTGGCGTTGTATATTTCCTTGATGAGATAAGTATTTATCTTGATTTGTTTAATTGTGTATGAAATATGTCTACAAGTAAATATATGATTTAAATCTGAAATGAGAATATTATTAATTAATGAATTGAAATCTCAGTAATTGGGATATGTTTTTGTTGCCACAAATTTTGTTAAATTGTAATTGAATAAGTGTCAACAGTCTATGTCCTTACGAACATTTCATCTTTGGAGGAAAGTTTTTAGGACATGGAAAAAAACATCATTTACATGGTTATGCAAGTGTCCTAAAGTCTGGAGATATCCCTATGAGGAATGGATGACCTAGAGTCATGAGGAGACCATAATATATATGTTTAAAGATTGCAATATATTCCAGAAGCTTATCTCTGACCAATTTGAAAGGCCTTTGATGGTCTTAAAACAATTTTATGAATCTTGAAGACTCGATGAAATCCTTGCAGAACCCCCAAAATTGGCTAACTTTCCAAATCAGAGCGTTACTGAGTGGAAGAACCTATTGTTAAGTTGGGATATTTTTTAGTCGTTCATTCGGTAGGGTGATTGAATCTCATCTCTTCATTGAGAAACCATCATCATTTTTAATTATTGAATTCTTGGACTTATGAGAAGTTTGATGGCGACAAAAACCATAAGGTGCGATAAGGACCATTGATCTGTCATGAGTGACCCCAACGCGATCTAGGTCATTTGTTCCAGTCACATCATCATCGGGATATTTTATATGGACGAAGTTGGGGTGAATGTCCCTAGAAGAGTGTTGACGACGATGACGACTCAGAAAGGAAATGAGATCCATTGATTGGTGTGTGGACAAGAGTTGATCTCAGTCGTAGTTTCTGTTTAATTGAGAAGGGGGGAATTTTGCCATGGTGTTGTGGGGGCCAACATGCCTTCTAGTTTGTCCCTTATGGTGACATATGTCTCCAGGGGAGTGGTACTTGGAAATTAGTGGTCTTGGATGAAATGGAAACCCTTGGGTCTTCAACTACAATCTATACTATAGGATCTAGACATTGTCAAACCTCAGTCGTTCATTGAAGGATCTCGAGCATTGTCCAGAAGTGAGGATAGATACATGACAACAATGACGACATCTTAAGGTCAAAAAATAGGCATTGATAGGCATGTAGATGAGATGATATCTCAACCATGGATCTATGTAGGTCCCACCCGTTCACACTGAGGGTGGTCAAGGACTTGGATGTTATTTAGCATGCAATTTGGGGGCACCAACACGATATGAGTGGTTGAATGTCAGACCCAATAGTTTTCGTTGGAGCATTAAGTGTTGAGTGTTAGTTCCCCATGAGAGTAAAACATCGATGACAACAATGAAAGGTTTTGCGAATTCAAAACCTTGGAATAGCCAGTTATGGAAGGTGCCACATCGTCACCACACCAGTTCCACGTCGGATGGTATGAGTGGTAGGAATCCACATGGCAATGAGAAGGATTTTGATAAGGAGAGCCTCGATACTTCAGGAGGATATAAATTTAAACCTAGAGATCATACTTCGGTACAATTGTATATGTTGGAGAGCTCTTGGAGATTAGGATCCATCTATGTTCCTTAGGGTCAAATCGGAGCTAAGTTGAGAGAGAGAAACCTTAACATCTCACTAGACTAAGAGAGGTTTAGGGGTTCAAGTATGTTATAGTAGGGGAGAGGATTTGGTGGTTTATATAAAGTTAAATAAATGGAGAGGGTATTGATATGGAACAAAGGAGAAGGAACTACAAGGAAATCCCACTTATAGGATTTTTATAGTTATAAGACTAGGAGAAATTATTTTTAAAACCTTCACTTTTAACCATTAAGGTTTTAGTAAATGTGTCCCATAATTAACAATTATGGGTAGTTGGAGGTTCTAATGGGGGGTCATTTTTTAGTACTCTTTAAATGATAAGGCATATTGGTGCACAACTATTTAGTATGCACTTGTGCATATTATATACTTTAAAAATATCATTGCATATTATATATTTTTAAAATCTATGCTATGTAATATATATTTTTAAACCAAAAATGTGTTATATATAATGATTGATTACCGATGTGTTCACTGTGAATTCTTGATAGTGGAAATGATAACCATAATTGAAATGGTAATGGTATCATTGAAAGGAATAGAGTTTTTGTAGTTTAGAGCATTGATACTCTTATTATAGTTATTAGCACTAGTGTATTAGTGGATTGTTACATGGTTCATAACAATCATTGAAACACATAGGTGTGTAAATATGTATGAAACACCTCATTTTTTCAAATGAAATTGTTAAGGTCCTAACCCGCACATAGGTAGATTAATGTATTCGGATGTAATAAAGGTCAATATTAATAAGACCTTTCAATAAAATAGAATAAGGCGGATGTAAGAAGACCTAATAGAAGCTTCCGCTTCTAGAAGG